>JAVTVY010028010.1:0-110488 GCA_036873755.1 Hanleya hanleyi | reverse complement strand
AGTTAACACAGGATCAGCAAGCATAGAGATGCTAGAACAGGCAACCACTTTTGTCTGTGAGTATGAAATCATAATGCAATGAGAACTACCAAGGTCTGAAATAGCAGCATCAGACATGTCTGATCAAAACTGGCCTTGCCTATTAAAAAGTGCTTATCCCGCCTATGTTCGAAGCATAATGTTCAGTAACTGATCATTTTGAACATGTTGAACTAGCTTGTCTCATAATATAGACAATATTAAACATACTGGCAGCTCCACAGGAAATTCAGGCTAAAGAAAATTCTGCACACTGCTGTAAGCTGTGTTGTCAAACTTGGTCATGGACATACCTGTTCAGAACTGGAAGAAAAAATTAAAAAGGTAAGTACCAGATACTGATGTAAGGAAAGTAGTCTCATCAATGCAGGAACAAGAGCAGCGCTAGCCGACTCAACCAAAACAACTGCAGTCTAGACACATAACATTTCAACCCCAATGTCATATTTTTAGAGAGACTACACTGTAAATCACAGTAGCAGTGTCTGAAGTAGCGGTTTTGTCTGATCAAAAGTTGCTATCCTGCCCAAGTTAAAGCATATGTTAGATCAACATTTTGGAATTTTCTTACGTATTACTGAAGCTGCCATGGTATGATAGAGACCATCTGAAATATGACGTTGAGACAAAGCATAGGTTATGGCGTCTCACTTCTCCTAAAATATGAATAGAAAAGAACAAGGATAATTTGACCATCAAAATGTGTGTAGATGACTTATGCGAGACTGCAATGTATACTGAAATGTGAGAACTTCAATGCTGACCTCCTGAGAAGTAAAATGTATCATGACCATGATCACACCCTAAACAATCTGCACTAAATAAATTCAGTTCAAGTCACTATGATAGAGCTGGATTTCTGACAAGATTATTGTGTTCATATATATTGGAATATGAGCAGTTCAATGCTGACCTCCTGAGAAGTAGAATGTCTTATGACCATGATCACACATTAAATATATAAGGCTATGTACACCAAGTAAATTCAGTTCAAGTCACTTTGATACAGCTGGATTTCAGAGATACCTGTAGGCGGGGATACACAGTATATCTGAGTGATGATACGTCCTGGTTCCTGAAACCCACGTTACCGTTGGTAATATGTATGCCACTTTGTAGAACAGATAAGTCAGCAAAAGCAGCAGGACTCTAGCTTAATGGACCATTCTGGAGTTGATAAAGAAGGATGATGGATACTCCAGTCGATGATGTGCTTTCATCTCATGAAAGGACAATAGAGCAAAAGGTCCAAAACAGGAAATCAGTGACCTGTCAGCAGAATGAGATCCAAAATCACCTGGGCTTCACAACATCCGTCCGCAGACAGGATCTGTAATTATAGAGATAAAACGCAGTATCCACATTGGGGGCACGCGATTCAATTCCTGATATCGTGGATTCCTCAATACAGGATTGAATAGTAAAGTCTAAATGGCTACTTAGACAGAGATGATACAGGGCATTTGAGAAACAATCTGTATCTTTAAGGGCATGGATCTTGTGTATTTAAAACAGCTATGATTGACATGATTGAGTGTGAAGTCGGGTCAACCTCCCATATTTACAACAATAAGTGGCACTACTGTGAGTGCGACAAATTACGGTCAACCTAAGTGCGGCAAATAGTTTCAACACTGTGACAAATTGGGTCTTCCTTCCATATAGCCTCGATAAATTCCTATGAAGTAGGCTACCATTTGCAAATTGTCCGGTAATGAGCGAGTGAGTGAGTGAGTGAGTCAGTCAGTCCATCCGAATCCTTTCGTCGGCAAAATAAGAAGAACCGTTGAAATTAGAACCTTGATTTTTGGCATGAACGTGCATTAGGGCATTGTTACCATCAAGTTCTGACCTGACCGAATTCTGTCGAAAATTTGATTTATAATTTTTTTTTTTACTATTTATTGATGGCTCAGCGAGTGCACTGTCATTCCCATCGGGAACCCTTGGCTGTATGTTTCACTGTGACTTTTGAAGGTTTCCTGATACGGCACATCACGTTGAACACACCGGTTCTCGTAAAATCACCGAAGTTAAGCGACTTTGCGCCCGGTCAAGACTTCGATGGGTGACCTCGTGCTGTACTGCTGGGCTGATAAATGTTCAGGGTAATATGAACTGAGGGCGATAATAGTTGCTACGCTATTGACTCACCAGCGGTGACATCTGAGAAAGTCAATAGTACCCACTGTGAAATAGAGGCTGCTATATAAATTCTCTCGCGGTAGCACATAGGGCCCCCCAAGTCATCTCTCGAGTACACACTTAAATCATATCAAACCCTACTTCGTAGGTCCTGTGACGTTAGTCACGCTGCCATGTGTCAATACTGTGACAAAATCAGATCAAATATACGCACAATATTATCTAGGTTTTCCTGGTAACATACTTGAAAAGGTTACAAGTTTTATATTTGATCGCTTTTAGAGATATCCATCATATATATACGTAGAGGATTTCACAAAATTGTTTTAAAACATGAAATCACAACAATAGGATCAACCTGCCTCGGGCGTCCTACTGATTCATAATGTGCAATAGCAATAGGGGTCAACCTACCCTGGAATAAAGTGACAAATGATGTCAACCTCCTCTGCGATTACATTGGGGTCAACCTTCCCAGAAATCACAGCGACTTAAAACACACCATGTACAGTAACAATGTACCATGGTAAAAATGGGTCAACCTCCCGTGAAATTCAATTTAGCCATGTGGCATCAGTACACAATTAATTCTGTTACTTGTTATGTATTAGCGTTAAAAATCGGCAAAAATCCAGAAAATTCACAATGCATAAATCCACCTGGCATGTCAATATTTACCTTGTGGGACATTACCAGTGGAAGTCTTGACAGATGTTGACCATGGAAATTTCAAATTACCGCCACTGACAGCTGATTGGTGCTACAGAATGTCATTCGATTTGTAAACAGGGAGCCTTCTCACCCTTCACTGATCATGTCTTCATCCACCATGCTTTTTCAAAGTGGCCCAAATCAACACCAGGAAGTACAGTTTGAAGACTCATCTGCAAGTTGAAATATCAAATGTATCAGAAATGCTGAAAAATCGCAGCTCATAAAATCCATAAAGATCTGCTCTCAAATTTCTAAACAATGTAGATCGTGGGCACCGACCCGGAAGTGATTAATTGTGTACTGATGCCTGGAATGGAACCATTGTTAAAATAAGGAATGCTCTCATCTGAACAAACCATACCCATCCCCAAACATTCTTGAGAAGGCACAGATAAAACTATGCACAGATAGAGATTTTACAGCCTATATACCAAGGGTACCCCCTTTATAATTTCCCCTCAGTTTGCCCCATATGACTTAAGACTGAGGTACAAGTAAAAAGTACAATATCTCACAAACCTGTACATATTTTTCCATCTGGTAAAAAGCACCAAGTCGACAATCCTTCTGCCTATAAAAAGAAGTCTAAAGCATTAACTAGATATGTTAAACACTATTTTAAATTATTATTTTTTTTATTTTAATTCATTTTTTATGAAATTTTTCAAACTGAAATTTAAAAATAAAGAAAAATTAAATTCAAAACGTGACAAAACATAATTTATTTACAAGCTGCTCATTTAGACTATATTTGGTAAAAATCCGTCAGGGCAGTGGTTAACTTCCCCATGTAATCAGTAGGTCATCCCATAAATCTATCAAATGTGATTACAATTTGATGTTGATACAAAGATCAAAGGCATGTTTAATCCTGTAATAAGTGACAGCAATATACACAAATGTGTACACAACACAAAACTAAATATAACACAGAGGTGTTTATGGTATACACAACTCCCATATAGAGAATATATGTCAGTTCAATGGGATGGATCTACATCTCATCAAGATCTTGCTGGCAGTAATTAGAAAGATGCACATATTACTTGTAAACAGTTATTATTACTGAGAAAACTCCTAAATAACATTGAGGAATATATTCTGTGTCAGATTTCAAGTCCATGAATGCAATGTCTGCAAACAGGCAACACTTGTCAAAACACAACATAGAAGAAAAAAAGGAATAAAATTCAATGACAACATATCTGATGGTCATTTGCTGATCTCTGCTACATTAACAACCATGAAAGATGAGGACAGCTGGAAGTTGCCTAACTTAAACTGTTAACTGTTTGGTGAAAGATTAAAGTGGCAACTTACAGTGAGAAAGGCCTATCTTCCAACAGAGTTGGAGGCATACCTCTGAGTCACACTGTGCGAAATTCCCAGAGTTGATGTGTGTGTGTGTGGGGGGGGGAGAGGGTTGTAAGGGGCTTGCTAATATTTGGTGCCTGTAATCCATGCTTCTTGCTACCTACAAGATCTCTGATATGAATATGAAAGAGAATTACATACTTATAGTCCTGGAGATAGTGGAAATGGAATGAAGAGAAAGTATTTGCTATGATGCAAATGTGACTGACAATAAACACACAACAATGAGAAACCCTCAACAGTCAGATTAACTGTTGACTCAGTTAATCAGATTTTATTTGTCTCATTAAAGTTACAAATGCAAAAGGCATTTTGGAAATTCTTTGTGTGTGGAACAAACATCTGAGTTTTTACAGGTGATATAATTAGTATTAATTTCATGTGGTTTTAGACTGATATAAAGTGAATTAATGCATAAATGATTTGAAGCATTGAAGATTTGAACTGAGGTCGCGATTTTGAAAAAAAGCATGTAATTGTATCTATGTGAATTTCCTTTCTTCCATTTACATTTTATTGTATCTTGAAAGTTCATTTGCTCATAATTACCAGCTGTGTTAAATGAACCTCGTCATATTTGGCATTGACTATTTGGCCCTAGTACTGACAAATCAGTCATTTTTTGCCTATATTTGCTCCAAAAGGTCTCAATTTTGTCGCAGAAATGGCATAACAATACAAGAGATGTTACCCAGCATTATCAGTATGATATTTATTTCAACCACATTTAGCAAGAAAAAAAATAATTTTAATAATTAAAAAAATTATTAAAATTAATTAAAATTTTTATTTTATTTTATTAATAATTTAATAACATAAATTTGAAACAACCCTAATATTTGAACTTAGTTCAGGAGTCATCATGGAAAAAATTGGGCTGATCCAGTAAAAACTGTAGCCACAGTGACGATTTAAAGTTCTCTGGTCAAATGTGAAAATGTCGTGTGACAGGCATCAGTACACAATTAATTCTGTTACTTGTTATGTATTAGCGTTAAAAATCGGCAAAATCCAGAAAATTCACAATGCATAAATCCACCTGGCATGTCAATATTTACCTTGTGGGACATTACCAGTGGAAGTCTTGACAGATGTTGACCATGGAAATTTCAAATTACCGCCACTGACAGCTGATTGGTGCTACAGAATGTCATTCGATTTGTAAACAGGGAGCCTTCTCACCCTTCACTGATCATGTCTTCATCCACCATGCTTTTTCAAAGTGGCCCAAATCAACACCAGGAAGTACAGTTTGAAGACTCATCTGCAAGTTGAAATATCAAATGTATCAGAAATGCTGAAAAATCGCAGCTCATAAAATCCATAAAGATCTGCTCTCAAATTTCTAAACAATGTAGATCGTGGGCACCGACCCGGAAGTGATTAATTGTGTACTGATGCCATGTACAATGTACAGTGGCCATGGGGTCAAGCTCCCCGGCAATTACAATTAGCTACGTACAATGTACATTAGCAAACGCGGTCAACCTCACCTGAAATCGCAATCAATTAAAATATGCCATGCCAGTAATGCTCCTGAAATTTTAAGTGTTTTATTTTAAAAGTGTGCAATAACTCACAAATATCTCCCGATAAAGTGAATTTAGCTCATTTCTATCATATTCAGACCCACTCACCATCGTTTTGGGATTAGTCTCTTAGATATTCTAAGAATAGAGATTTTGAGCTCACAAAGCACCGAATTTGTCATGTATAAGTGACAAATCATAGTCTTAAATATTGAACAAAGGCTGATGGTGCAACCTCCCCTAGAATTTAAATCATGTATATTATGATATTAACTGTTCCTACCGGAAGTCCATTTTCTCTTCCAAAAGCATTAAAATTAAAAAATATTTTGGGTCCTCGAACATTTTGTTTAGTAAAATTGTATTTCTTGAAGGTAATATCAGCGGCTACACATTCCTGTTTATTACAGATAATGACCTGTTTCAAACCTGCAAATAATAGGTAACTGCATTTGTTTTAAGGAAATCGTTTTATAATGGAGAGATGGTCAATTTATCTTGAATTTTTGACAGATTTTTGTAGAATGGGATGTCTCTCCGCCAATTTATTTTTTTCTGTGTGGCTGTATTTTTACTGAATCAAATCTATTATAAGCGGCCATTATAAGAATGATTTTGTTTCGATGCTGCTTCAGAAGTTGCTTCAGTGACATTTCATTGCGTTATTTAATTTCCTAATCATAATCATAATGGCCATAAACATGTTGAAGGAAGCTATTATCGCAAGTTAAGAGAAGGTAATAAATGAAAATAAAAACATTGGTGGGTCACAATACTCATTATAAATATATATATTGCCGCCACGTTGAATACAAAGGGAGATTTGACATTTGTCCGGCTTGAAGCTTATTATATCAAACCTCCTCGGGTCAGAATTTCTCCGTTTTGTTGTATGGCACTAAACACAAATAGTTGTTGTTCACGTCATTAAAACGGGGGCACAATGCTTTATGGAAAGTAGTAGCGGTATAACAGATAAATTGAACATTACCAGCCCTTTGCTCAAGAGGGGCGGGGCGGGGCGGGGGAATCAGAGTGAGGAATATTCTTGGAAGGTCATTTGAAAGTTTATGTTGAACATGAAGACGTGACTATTTATCTAAGGAAGTGGGGCAGCAGTGTAAATTCAAGATGCCCCAAAAATGCGACGTTATAACAGCGGTAAATTACAGGCGTCTGGTTCGTCATTCATTATTCAGCCGTCGTCCATTAAAGAATCTACGATAATTGATGTCCATAAGAAATGTTGGACAAGTGAGCTCCAATGGTGGACAGATGAGTTTCAGTGGTGGACAGCTGAACTCCAATGGTGGACAGGTGAGATTCAATGGTGGACAGGTGAGCTACAATGATGGACAGGTGAGCTCAAATGGTATACAGATGAACTTCAATGGTGGACAGGTAATATTGTGGTGGACAGATGCGCTCCAATGGTGGAGAATAAGTTTCAAAGGTGGACGGATGAGCTTCAATGTTGGACAGATGAGTTCCGATGGTGAACATGTGAGCTTCAATTGTGGACAGCTGAGATTCAGTCGTGGACAGATAAGCTTCAATGTTGGACAGATGAGCTTCAATGTTGGACAGATGAGCTTCAGTGGTGGACACGTGAGCTCCAACGGTTGACGGGTGAGATTCAGTGGTGAGAAGGCTAGCTTCAACGGTGGGAAGATGAGCTTCATTGTTGGACAGGTGAGCTCCGTTTGTGGACACGTGATCTTCAGTGTTGGACAGGTGAGCTTCAACGGTGGACAGATAAGCTTAAATCGTGGACACGTGAGCTCCAATGTTGGACAGGTGCGATTCAGTGGTCGACAGGTTAGCTCCAATAGTGGACAGATGAGCTTCAACGGTGGACAGATGAGCTTCAATGGTGGACAAGTGAGCTCCATTGGTGGACAGGTGAGCTCTAATGGTGGAGAGATGAGCTTCAAGGGTGGAGAGATGAGCTTCAATGTTGGACAGATGGGCTTCATTGGTGGGCATGTGAGCTCCAATGGTGGAGAGATGAGCTCCAATGGTGAAGAGGTGAGATTCAGTGGTGGACAGGTGATCTCCCATGGTGGGCATATGAGCTTCAACGTTGGACAGATGAGCTTCAGTGTTGGACAGATGAGCTTCAATGGTGGACACGCGGGCTCCAATGGTGGACAGGTGAGATTCAGTGGTGGGCAGGTTAGCTCCAATGGTGGAGGGATGAGCTTCAACGGTGGACAGGTGAGCTTCAATGTTGGACAGGTGAGATTCAGTGGTGGACAGGTTAGCTCCAATGGTGGAGAGATGGACTTCAACGGCGGCCACATGCGCTTCAACGTTGGACAGATAAGCTTCAATGGTAGAGAGATGAGCTCCAACGGTAGAGAGATGAGCTTCAACGATGAACAGATGAGCTTCAATGTTGGACAGATGAGCTTCAATGGTGGACACGCGAGCTCCAATGGTGGATAGGTGAGATTCAGTGTTGGTCTGGTGAGCTCTGATGGTTGACAGATGAGCTTCAACGGTGGACAGATGAGCTTCAGTGGTGGATAGGTGAGCTCCTTTGGTGGACAGGTTAGCTCCAATGGTGGACAGATGAGATTCAACGGTGGACAGATGAGCTTCAGTGGTGAACTCCACTGGTGGACAGGTGTGCTTTAATGGTGGAGAGATGAGCTCCAACGGTGGAGAGATGAGCTTCAATGTTGGACAGGTGAGCTCCAATGGGGGACAGGTGAGATTCAGTGTTGGTCGGGTGAGCTCCAATGGTGGACAGATGAGCTTCAACGGTGGACAGATGAGCTTCAGTGATAGACAGATGAGTTCCATTGGACAGGTGAGCCTCAGTGTTTAACAGGTGAGCTCCATTGGTAGACAGGTGAGCTCCAATGGTGGGGAGATGATCTTCAACGGTGGACAGATGAGCTCCAGTGGTGGACAGGTGAGCTCCAGGTGTGGACAGGTGAGCTCCAATGGTGAACAGATAGACAATAGAGCGTCATTGTTGGACAGATGTGCTTCGATGGTGGACAGGTGAGATTCAGTGGTGGACAGGTGCGCTCCAATGGTGGACAGTTGAGATTCAGTCTTGGACAGGTGAGTTCCATTGGTGGGCAGATGAGCTTCAACGGTGGACAGATGAGCTTCAATGTTGGACAGATGAGCTGCAATGGTGGACACGTGAGCTCCAATGGTGGACAGATGAGATTTAGGGGTGGGCAGGTGAGCTCCAATGGTGGACAGACGAGATTCGACGCGGACAGATGAGCATCAACGGTGGACAGATGAGCTTCAGTGATAGACAGATGAGTTCCATTGGACAGGTGAGCCTCAGTGTATAACAGGTGAGCTTCATTGGTAGACAGGTGAGCTCCAATGGTGGACAGGTAAGCTTCAATGGTGGACAGGTGAGCTCCAATGGTGGACAGGTGAGCTCTAGTTGTGGACAGGTGAGCTCTAATGGTGAACAGATAGACAATAGAGCGTCATTGTTGGACAGATGTGCTTCGATGGTTGACAGGTGAGATTCAGTGGTGGACAGGTGCGCTCCAATGGTGGACAGTTGAGATTCAGTCTTGGACAGGTGAGTTCTATTGGTGGGCAGATGAGCTTCAACGGTGGATAGATGAGCTTCAATGTTGGACAGATGAGCTGCAATGGTGGACACGTGAGCTCCAATGGTGGACAGATGAGATTTAGGGGTGAACAGGTGAGCTCCAATGGTGGACAGACGAGATTCGACGCGGACAGATGAGCTTCAGTGGTGGACAGGTGAACTCCACTGGTAGACAGGTGAGCTCCAGTGGTGGGCAGGTGAGCTCAAATGATGGACAGGTGAGCTCCAGTGGTGCGCCAATGGTGGACAGGTGAGCTCCAATAATCATCTGCTGTAAATAGTTACTGTAAATGTAATACTGAAATCGAAACATTTTTGCTAGACCCTCGAATCCGGCATCCTGAATTTACCCATTATTCTTGGCTTAGGAATTACGCAAATAGTAGATTCAACATTATTCCAATGTGGTCAAAAACAAACATTTCAGCACTACTAAAGTTTCCCTAGTTCCAGAGTTGTAGAGAACAGTTCACTCCAGGCCGCTTTCACTATCAGGTCAGGTATAAGGATAATAGGATTCGGCCTCACGAACATAATGTTTTGCCGACAATATCGGAAGCTGTCACGATCACGGTTTCTAAAAATGACCATACAGATTTTAATGCTGTCCGTTTCATTCTGGGGACGTTACTTTATTCACAGCCATTTTCGTTCAACAATGATTGTATAGAATTCACCATATATTTAACAACTTAGGGTATATGACTTACAATAGGTAAATTTGGGCGTGTTCATTTGTGGGCCTATGGCTGTATGCGGCGAATGGTTTACGGTGAACATTTACACAACATGGCATGAATGAGATAGAGCCTGGAACTGCTACATCTAAAGATCTGCGTTCAAGTTAGGCCTGTACACGTCTTAATGGTGTTTAATAAAATGTTCTCATCTCTTTTTGTTCAACTTACCTTCACGAATTTCCCGAGAAGACATGCGATTTTGAGTGACGATTTTAATCAACACTGTTGCGATCATATCTAGGTCCAGTGACGTCACACGGCCTTAATACATATATTTCAAACTTTGTATGCACTTTCCAGTGCTTGATTCAAGCTTAAGGTGTGTATATGTTGAGTTTCAACACAGACTCACTGTTTCAATGTGCACGTTTCACCAAAATCAGGGAAATTAAATGCACGATTCAAATTGACTTGACACTTATGAGTTACCATCTCCCCGAGTTTGGTGAAACATGCGCATTGGAACAGTGAGTCTGTGTTGAAACTCAAAATATACACAACTTAAGCTTGAATCAAGCATTGGAAAGTACATACAAAGTTTGAAATATATGTATTAAGGCAGTGTGACGTCACTGGATCTAGATATGATTGCAACAGACCACCATAGAATACCATGCTTTATTTGCACTTTACTCTGTGTAATAAAATCGTAAAAATTACAATAAATATTTCCCGACACTGTTCGCAATGGTCTTTCATTTGATGGAAACTTTACTTGAGGGTTTACGATCACTTTAAAACAAAGTATTGTATAGAACACTATAACACAGAATTATTTAACAAAAATCATAGAAGTGCTTTTGCTAAATTCCGCTTTGGGGTAGCTCCAACACGTGTTGAAACGGGCCATTACGAACGCATTTCTTTCCCCGATCGCATTTGTCCTTTATGTAATAATGGCGTCGAAGACGAGTTACATGTGTTATTACATTGTCCAGTGTACGATGACATTCGACACGATTTACTTTCTGAGGTCAGCTATGTTTAATGTGTGACATACCATAATTTGTCTGACGTTGAATTTTTAAATGCTATTTTCTCAGACAAGGTGGGGAGCTGGGGCCAAAATGAGCTGGGGCCAAAACCTGCTTTTTTAGTATTAGAACGACGCAGGAGTCCGATTTACGGCTGAACCCTTTCATGATGGTGTTTTATAGTGCTGCCCTGATCCATTACTTTCTATCATTTTATCTGTTTTAAGTATAAACCGTTACTGTATAAGTTACAGTTGGTGAGACTTAAATATAATATATCACATCAGATCGTGTCACACTGTCGACAGAATACGATCATAACGTGTCCGATTCGGCTTAACCCGGGTTTAGGGACAGTTTGAATATGACGTGGATTACATCTCCATGATGTTCAACTGAACAGGCACTATCAAAACGTGACAGAGACACATACTCTGAAAACGAAATTCATTTGGATAAAGAATAATTGTCATTGATTAGGCATTAGTGTACAGAACATCACCACGTCTTGCTGACATCATTGAAAACTATTGACCGCTTCTCTCTTGTAGGAAGCCAGCTTGTGATTTTGTTATATTTGGATATTGGGGCGAACTGTCATACGAAATAGGTGTTTCGATTATTGATGCGAAAATTCTGTTATGGACGACAGCTGAGTATTGAGTGTCGGATCTGACGCTTGCTATACGATATGTCCTGAGAAGAGATTATACTTTACAACGGGACGCTTGTTATCGATCATAGCTGATACGGCTTTAGAAGAATTATCATCAACTGTGAAGACAGAGGAGAAATTGTTAAATAAGTCGAAAAATACGATTTGAGGAGTTCAATGAATTCATCTGTATTATTAACCACATCCCCGTCGCTGTTATCCAGTGGGCCGAGTGAGTCTCTCTGTTATCCAGTGGGTCGAGTGAGTCTCGCGTTTTCATCCTGGACCCTTTAAGAAAGCTTTTAAGATTTATTTTGATGTTATCGGCTAATTTCTTTGTAAAGTCTTTACTCTGTGGTGGTCTTGGTAAGAGAGTGTTTTGTACAAAATAGGGGTGAAGAGCTTGATCTATCTGAACGCTATCATTTCATTGGAACGTTCATACTTTAAGACAAGTGAAATATTCAAATCTGTGTTCGAATATATTTGTTGACGCCAAATGGACAGTAATTCCACCAATGATATAAAATCATAAATATATAGATAAGATTTTCCTCGACGGAATAGGACGAGTCTGAGTTCGATCGCGAAAGCAGAATGACACATTTGAGAGCATACCCGTGACAATTTAAAACCCCTATTTGGGTTCATTTGCGTTTAAAAACATGAATGAATTTGAAGTTCATTTCACCAACTTCACATTTATTCTGGTACTGGGCTGATATATGCTTTCCATCCGTGTTTACATGACGTTATTTACTCTCGTCCATTCGTTTGAAGCACGAGGCTGTCTAGATGCCAATATATATCGCCCGTTGTGTCCTGTGTAGCATTAGACATGGTGGAGGGGAGCTAACTCCTATGATCATGCCATCAGGAAAGTAGGGCCTACGCCAATTCTGTATGCGTCATCACTTATGGGGTTAGAGACACCCCAATTCTGTATGCGTCATCACTTATGGGGTTAGAGACGCTGCAACAGATATGTTCATATCACATAATACAGATTCTCGTCATTCCACCGAATATACATCGTTGATTACATACGAATGTAATAGCGCTTAACGTGGGGCATGACAATGCAATGTTATCAGGAAAGTGACAAGCTTAATTATTCTCTCAGCAGTCCTACACTGTATAACATTTTGAATAGCGGATATTTCGTAGGTGACCATGTTGATCTTTTCGATATTTTACCTTCCTTCTCTTTTTGGCAGAAAACAAAAGCGAAGACAGGTAATATAGCAATGAACATTATAGTCTAATCGCATTTGCGTACACTTCGCCATCCATAATATGGCTTGCGAATCGTGTGTCTCCATTATCGCGGAGCGATATACGGTACTTTACCGGTTAGTAAAGGGGGCACGGTTAGTCCAGTGGTTAACATCTCGGACTCTCACCAATGCGGCCCGGGTTCGATTCCGCATGGCGTCGACTCGGTCGTATGTGAGATTGGGTTTCTGGTCCCAGGCCGTGCTCGTGGGTTTCTCTCCGGGTACTCCGGCTTTCCTCCCACACCGCAAAACCAGATGTATGATTGTATGAATGTGCTCGGCCCAGTGGAAGATTGGCTTATAGCCAAACTGGCTACCGAGGGTAAAAGAAAGATCATTATTATTATTCTGTTCGGCTCTCATCCGGCGGAGAACAGACTCGAGAAATCTGATAAATTACAGGTTTTCATACCACTTCGGAAACAGATATTGCCTGGGCTTACAAAAATATATAGGTATGAATAACTTTCGTATCATCCAAGAGGTCTGATAGATCTGTAATTTGGAACAAGTAGGACATCACATGACTCGAAAATGGCGGGTTACGTTGGGGTAACGTCGGTAGACTTTAGCTGATTGACTGACGAAGTCACGTGGTATTGATTTCTGGAAATTCCCTCTTGCAGTTGCCGAAAGTAGGCTGAAAATGGATACACACGATCCCAGGGTCAGTCTTACCGCGTATAGATGACCCAGATGGTTACAGGTTGAGTCCAATCGTACACCATTCGAACGTCTATTATTTCGTCGTGTCATTTTTGTTGTCAATAAAATATGCTTTATGAGCGGAAATTTAGGTCACGATCACGAAAAAGAAACTATTTCAATATCGTAATGCGCTTGGGCGTTTTATCCACACTTTCGTTCAGAACACACATTTGAGCAAGCATACACATATACATTATGATATCCATACTAGACTGAACAGATGCTTACCAGGATGCATTCGGCGTAACCTCAGAAACATTTTTTCTCAATATAAGGTAATCACCATATATACTGGTTTGGGATATAACCATATATATTGGTTTTAGGTGCTGCCAGCGTGATTTAGAGGGTCCAGACCTGATGCACTATGGAAATTTTTGCCATGGAGATATAGTTATGAAATACAGAAAACCGTTGGTCATGGTGTTGAAAACCATATTGGTAACTATGGAAAGACAGCTCTGACAGCATTATCAGAAATTAAAACATATTTGACACGGATATGACAGCAGTATGACACCATAATATAAAAATATTGACAACAATGCACATCTTAATTTCTTATCTGTCTCGTAGCGTCTTGCTGTCAGTGATTACTTTATCTGAAATACAAGTTGATCTGGAGGAAATCATTCTGTCCTAAATGGAGTGGAAATAAAAAGCGACTCTATACCATTTTAGGGATCTCCGTGATCATGTTTCTGTAAATGAACATAGTATTCTGAATGTCATGATTTAACTCAAAACAGCAATCAATAACATGACGAGTGTGACTTCATAGCTAATTTATTTCTATTGGAATATAATTTAGAACATTTTTGAATATTTTAGAACATTTACTATAAAAACAACCTAAGTGGGTTACCATGATAGCTGCGTTGAAGCTGATTTCTCTCAATGAAACACATTCAATATCTTCCTGAAATATTTGTTGTTACCGCAGATGGCATTGACAACATTGTCAAATCATCGACACATTTGCAGTTATTGCTGAACGCGACGGTCAATGTCTCTCTCTCTCTCGCTCCTTCTCTGGTACACACACTTGCAGTAGTCATTAATTACGATACCGGTACTGCATTCTTTACATAACGATGTACCTCATATGGTCAGCCTACTGCATATTGCACTTATCGTATCGGATTGCATTCATATATATTGTACCTAATGTGATGGCAATGCGACATAGTCATGTGTTTACATAGCTTTGCGTGATCAACGACTAGGCGAATGTTACCTCTCTCACACCCAACACGTCCACCTATCCCTTCCGCCATGCTAACATCTCCTAGGACACGTGTACAATCTGCTAATTTGTTCGGACCATTTATCTAATATGGCTGCCATTGCCAAGCATTAGCATTTCATCACTGGATGTATCTTGAATAATTGTGTTTTCATCAATCGAAAAGCCTTAATCAATTACGCGTTTAGGCATATTTATTCTGTTTATTCAGCAAGAGACTGTACTTTGTGGGAGAATCCGGGTGGCTGCAACATTTTGTTGCAATATGTTGGCATTGTGTCAGACCAACTGGAGAATTTGCCCAACTCCGAATATAAACAATGCTATGAAGCTGATCGGTTTTGATGACACATTCTTTTAGGTATATGGTAGAAAATGAGAAGAATCAAGCACAAAAAATGTAGAAATAAAAAAGTTCTACATTGCACATAGGGGCTACAAAAATTGCAATCTGCCAATGATACTTCTAACAGAAGGATATGCAAAGAACATATAATGAGAAACCATGATTTCGCAAAAGTTTGAAAAGAGTTTATTCAATCTCGCATACAAACATATCTCTCAAAGAGACAGTCAGTATTTGTTGTTTATGCACTCGGACGCGAGCTCTAAGATGTCTGTCCAATGTAGTTTGCATCGCATCCACTACACCACATTTTTAGAATCACAACTCAGGTTTTTCTTTACTGTAAACATGCACCACTCAATTTTTTGAATGAAAATGATGAGCCTTCAGTCAGGTATTCACATGTACCGCATCGAGAGTATATGCATTTTACTGCGTCATCTCGCAGTTGCCTCACGCCCCAACTTAATTACATCGCCAACGTTGAAACAAGGTTAACATTTGACAGCAGTACACCGCAGTTAATCCGACATTGAGGCTAGGCGGATACAACGTCTGCGTTGATTTACAGTCAGTAAACCGTATATCGACGAAGTATGTAGGTTGCCCCACATCGCGTCAAAATTTCACCCTATCACCAACGTTGAAACAAGATGGAAATTCGACGGAATACAACTTGATAATTCGATATTGTGAAGAGCGCAACAATGGACAGACTTACATTATTCTGCGCTAGTGAATGTTACTCACTTGTATAGTATATGAAAGTTGGCCTGCCATATATACTTGTATGCAAGATCCTCATGGGCTTTAATATACTCTCGCAAACTTTGACTACAGAAACAAAGTCTAGCTATGGTCCTTCGTTAAATATCGTAATAATCACCAGGTGCGAATGTACTTTAGTGTGAATTTGGATAGCCCATAGCCATGACCTTTCGAGACATTGCAATAACTAAAATTTGACTGCGATAAATTTGGATAGTATACATGTAGATGTAATCCTCCAATACGTATCACAAATATTAGTATTTGGTCTTGATGACATAGGTCAAGGTCAGTGATCTTCAATAGGCTTCAGACCCATCGCCAGTTGCATATGTCATATGAATTTGGAAAGACTGACAATAATCTTTCAAGAGATATTGTGCTAACAACCAAGATGGACAGACAGACGGATGGACAACGCAAACAACACCCTTCGGCCAAATTCGGATGAGGGGTAAAAGTCAATAGACTTCTACTTTACCATCACAACTGTACTTGTAGCATAAGCATAACAATTTTTAATGATTTACTATTTTTCGGCCATAGTGACCTCGACCTTTGACCGTTTGACCGCTGAGTGAATATGGTTCCTCGTTGACCCATGGGTAAGGTATAGCCAACGATTGGTATCTATCCATGATCTAGTACTCGAGATATCACACAGCTTACAAAAGTTAGCTGACGGACAGACAGACGGGCAGAAATCGTGATTGCAACAGACGACTTCGTCTATCAATGGGCGTTAAAATTAGTCTGTTGTTCCAGACTCTTCTATCGAGCCACAAATATCGCTGACGTCTTCGCTGTGGCTACCGGTAACTCTGAAATCTCAAGAAGGTAGAACTCTGTCGGAAGTTACTTGCATGGACCTGCATTTCAAGTGCCCTTAACACTGGCTCCGAAAACCCAAATTCTCTAGTGGTATATGTTTGGAATCTACCTTTCATGAAAAAAAAGAAGAAAACGATGTGTAAAACATATGATATATAACACAAGATGATACTATTGATTAGTATGGTTTAATGACTGAAACAACAATGATAAAAGCAAATATGTAGTGACAATGCACAATCTAGAGATGAATAAATTATCAAAATATTTGACAGGAGTCAAACCAATGACCATTGATATACACTTGATTAACAGTAAACAAATATTTTGAACTATCATAGAATGATAAACTCTTTAAGGCTTGAAAAAGAGATCATGATTTAAGATACTAAGTCAAACATTCACTGCATATGGTAAAATAATATACTACTGAACCAAGACATGAGAAGAAGGGTATGGGCTGTCAATCAGATTTTTCGAATTTCTTATTTATGTAATTAAAATCACGATAAATTAGTAAATAATAATCTCATGTAAATAAAATAATTTGTATCCACTTTTATTCGGGAATTTTGAATAAAAGTGATGAAAACCTCACATTTGTGGCGCCTCACATAATCCACATTTTGAATTTACCCATGATCCTCTGCTCGGGGCTATCACGCTTAAGTCACGGAGTGTGTCACGTCAATTTTACAATAACAACAAAACGAAACAGAAAGATTTGTGGAGTCAACGATTAACAATCAAATATTTATTCACAATACTAAAGTCATAAACAAATTAAGTAAGGTTAATACGACAAATAAATGTGTGAAATATAGTGTTACTGTTCAATGCTATACCGGTGTATATTTTACAGTCCCTGTTGATGCGCACAAATCGCTCTTCTGTATAATGGTAATCCAACACTGCTCAGTTGTTCACAATTCCAGTAAGTGTCCAATATCCGATGGTTCAATAGCATAAACGTTAATACACAGGAGTAAATAATCCAGCAGTCCGTAATTACAGGCAAAGGTAACACAGTATAACACCCACATAAAAAGCCAGTTTGAATTCCCTGCTGACTGACTAACTGAGCGCTATTTATACTCTAGGAGGCATTCCAGCTCATTCTATTCAATCAAGAAGCCTCTAGAATATACAACACCACCTCATCATCCGACCTAGATACAATTTACAATAATCTTCCAGAACGCTCCAAGGTTGACCCACATAACGTACACAAGCTTACCTCAGCCCTATTCCAGAAACATCCACAATGTCTAATAATAGACTACAATACCATGACAAGTGTCAGCTCTCAATTTTGTGTCGTTCCGGAGATAGAGTATTTGGTAGACCCGGTAGGTTTAAGGAACCACACACAATTTATCGGGAGTAAGATGGGTACAAAACTAATTCTCATTAACAGAAATCTTTTCGAGATTGAAAATACTTTATGCCCTATCGTAACCAAAGACAAAAAGTGATGGTCCTAAACAGATATGACAAAAATGTACAAGAACGGATTTAATTTCAATCATATTTTTGACATGAGTTGAAAGTTCAACAATTCGAAAAATCTCAATAACGCAACTCCTTGAACCATAAGCATGTATAAGTTTGAAACTGTAGCAAACTTGTGTAGTTCTGAATATGTACAGCGTTGTGTTCAAATTTCGTGACTTTACGCTCAATAGCATAGGATTTATAAAAAGGTCATTCCGAAAAACGTGGTAAAATATTGAACAGATAATTAGGCATCTACTTTGGAGCTTGTAAAAAATCAATAGTTAACTCTGCATAAATTTTCTCTTTTGCAGCGTGAACTCTACAAAATGAATACCATTTCTCCATGATATCGGTAATATACTACACTTGAAATAACTTTGTAATTCTCTCCATTTAAAACTTCAATACAGTTGTTTCATGTACCGGGTCTCAATTACATTGGTACATGTAGACGCCATAATGTATTCATGCCTACTGTCACGAAGGTCATTGATGCCGTATGAAGTAATAACAGGCGGTCCGTAGGAGTTTCCCTTAAATCCCATGCCCAGTGAAATTACCGAATGATAAACCGCACACACCTGTATGACCGTACACGGCATTGTTGATCTTTGTGCTAGAAAACACAAATACAAATTCTCTATGTAATTGAACCCTGGTTCATGAAACAAGTGTACTGGAGATTTATACTAAGAGAATTACAAAGTTATTTCAAGCGTGATATATTATCGACATCGCGGAATAATGGTAGTCATTTTGTAGTGTTCAGTTTGTTATAAACGCTGCAAAAAGAAAAATTTATGCAGAGTTAACTATTGATTTTCGATAAGCTCCAAAATAGACGACTAATGAAAATGGACAGACGAAAGGAGAGAGTTCGACCGGTTGTTTCTTCAGCCAAGCTAAATGACTTATATAATCCAGGCTAAATCTTACTTAATTTTTAAGATTATTTGTTAAAAATTTTGGTGAAAGTTAATTACTTAATCAGTTGATCACCTTATGTTAGATAATCATGCGTTGCTCACCTGTAGTGCTCGTTGACTACTCCAGTCTTAATTGTGCACCCCTGTTGGCTGACCTGTATCTGTTCTCTTATGAATATGACTATATGCAGGCGCTTTCAAAAACCGATCCATTCAAAGCCCGTTCCTTCTCATTCATCAAACGCTATATAGACGATATTCTCGCTGTGGATAATCGCTATATATATGACGCAGTGAAGGATATATATCCACCTTCACTGGATTTGAAGGAAACTACAGATAGCCCTACAGGCACATCTTATTTAGATCTCTATCTCTATAAAAATGAAGAGGGCATTCTCTCTCGTCGACTTTATGACAAAAGAGATGATTACAATTTCGACATCGTAAACTATCCCTTTCTGGATAGTAATATTCCAGTGGGACCTGCATATGGCGTATACATATCTCGCTTAGTAGCATTTGCTAGATCCTGTTAAATGTGATGATTTTAATCAACGTCACAAAACATTGTTGCAGAAACTTATAAAACAGGGCTATTCCATCAAGCGCCTCCACTCAAAGTTTCTCAAATTTGGCGATACATATCGTATGCTGATAGCAAAATACGAACGTAGCGTGCAAGATCTATGGCGCTACGTTTCGTAACTTGTGTCTAATTCCGCTTAACCCGGGGCTAGGGGCCGTATGAACCCATGTACTTCAAGAACCTCATGGTACTTATATGAACAGTCACAATCAAAGCGTGTCTGAGATACATCATTCTTTAGATGACGACTTTACAACGAATATTATGGATTAAGAATACTGATCAGCGATACGGATTTGATATTTTTGAACATCATGATGTCTTGCCGGCATCATTGAAAACTGTTGACCGCTTCTCTCTTGCAGGAAACAAGCCTATGTTTATGTATACTATGATTGTCTTTTTGAATTTGGTGCTAATACTGTTTTATGGAAAATGGAATAGGTCTTTGGATTATGGACGCGGATATTCTCTAATGGACGACGGCTGGATTATGAATGACGGACTAGACGCTTGTAATTAAGTGGGTAACATCCGACGTAGTATATATTCTGACGGCTCATTTAAAAATTTAATTTTTGGTGTAAAGAAATATTTTTCAGCTATAGGGTTGATTAAGAAGTTTTATATTAGGCAAAAAATCCATTTTCGAATATCGGGAGCCTGTTAGCTTGGTCCCTAAATTAAATCTAAATCATTTATTTCTTAACCAATCAACATTAAAATTGAGCTAGAAACTCAATATACATAGTCTCAATCAACATTTGATCGTGACCAGGAAGACCAACTCCTGTTCCAAAATCCACCTTCCATAACTGTCATATGGTCAAATTGCATGCTCTGGAAATATATGTAGGCTTCATGTGTTTCATTTGTGAAATAATTTATTTCTTGCCTAATCAACATCAGAATTAGGCTACATACTCAACACATGGTCTAATTACGGTCGATTTTGGTTAGGGGGAAGGAATCCCTCGGGGGAAATGAATCTTTACTCGAAAATCCGTCAAATTGAGTTTTATAGGGTATAGTGAAAGGAAAGTATAGAAAATTGACATACGATACCAATAATTAGGCTTTATTTTAACAAGCGAAAAAAAAAAGCTAAAAAAAAGTCCTGTCCCTTTTGTATGGTCCCTAGCAGTTCGCGATATTCTGAGGTCAATCATGTTAATACGGGGATAGCGAGATAACTACCAAGATGTAGACTCTGCAGAGGGATATAAAGTGTAACAAATATGTTTTCAATGATGCCAGCTAGATAGCAGATTTCAGACGTAAAATCCTAATCTCTGGTTATTTTCATGAAAAAGGACATTCAAAACGTTTCAGAAGTGGTTAGTTCAGATGATAGGCATGTCATTGCTTGGAGAAAACATGCGTGATGGTCAGAGTCAAAGTCTATAATAGGAGGAAGGAACTCAGTAGTAAAAAAAAACACACTTCAAAATATCTGCCTGATCAAAATTTTATCAAAATATAGAGTCTTTTCTTTATTTATTATATACACAGGCAACCCACAACCCATCAGTATCTCTCGGTAACTGGTTGTTTACCGATTGACGGGGAACCTAACAGTACTGGTAAGAAAGCCCCTCCCCCCCCCCTTGTAATACCGTTCAATACGCTACCAAACATTTACCAACAGTTACCAAGCGTCACCGATCAGTGACTGAACAGTACCAAGCGATCACCTAAAAGTTCTCACACATTTCATCTGTGGTATCACATACCAATCAGTTACTGACCAGTATCTTTTACGTTTTGAAGATGTTGGTTACCAATCGGTTACGAACCAGTTACTGTTAAGTAACCAGAATGAACCTGGCATTTACTGCCCCATGGTGTCTGATCAGTCAAGAATTCACGGTACCAACAGGTTACCTATAGAGGTTACCAACATGAAACTGGACGGTACTGGCACAGAACTGAACAAATACTGAACTGCGAAAGTGTGCCTGTGTAGTGAACACAAAGAACGAGAAAAACATCCGACAACAATGGGTGGTGGCCAAGATGGTTTTACGCCTCTCTATATAAACGAATGACAACCATGTATATGGTGATTTGTAGATATTCATGCGTGAGCATTCACGTTCGCGTGTAGGAATATAAAATTGGGCATGAGTTACCAAACTCTCAATTCTATGTTGGATAAATGTTAAGCTATAGTTAAAGACTCTTGTTTGGTTGGCGGCTCCATCATTTCAGCTCCTTTTGACCGGGGATGTGAAAATTTGAATCCCAGATTGAGATACAGTTTCTCTTTAATCGCTGGTATTCTGAGAGACAGAACTATCGGATCAATGATAGAATTTAAGTGATAGACCAGGACAAGTGAACGCCGAATCACGTTTCGAGTGGTTTTGCTCAGTTGGGAGCTACTGAAGAGAAGCAGTTCAGAATAAAGTGGACGAGGGAGATAAAATACAAGCGACGTGCAGTGAACGATAAAATATGTAACGGTCTGAGATACGGAGGTTTTCCTGTCGGTGGACTGCACTCCAGTCATATTACTTCGTATTACCAGCTTCAGCAGTAAAAACAATAGAATATAAATACAGAATGTGACAATACCAATGGTAAGCAAGATACCAGTACCGGCTTTGACGAGAGGTAACCAGGCATTACTGGTCGCCACAAGTTTATAACAGATCCCCGATCCTGCCACTTTTAACCTTAACGGAGTTACCGAAGAGATTATGAACACGGGCAAAACAAGCGACAGTGGAATAATCCAGGTACCACCGATAATACACACTACTAGCCATCTGGGATAGCCGTCTGTGTAGTACTTCATAGGGGCAATGATAGCATAGAGCCGATCACAGGCCAGGACGAGAGAGGCTAAACTTTGGTAGTACAGGGCAAAGGACTCAAAGCCGTTTGTCAAAATAGTAACGCATCCGAGGAGATAAGTGGCCTTCATCCCATAGCTGTAAAGAATGAGTCTTATGATATCTAAGGACGAAAACGGTGGCAAGAGAAAATCGGAAAATATCATATTCAGGATGAACAACTTTGATTTCAGTTGTTCTGACCGTACAGCTATGAGTGATTTGAGAACAAAGAAGTTGCACAACATTCCCGTGCAAGCTATAACTAAGCCGAAAGACCGGATCAAAGCGTCAGTCATTGTTATGTTAAGGTTTCTCAAAGGATTAAGATTAGTTAGATGATTGAAGTGTCCTTGGTCCACGTAAATCCTGGTTCCGTTGATATCTGTAACATTTTCACTGATGTCCATCATGCTTCCTCAATGTAACTTGACTAATGACGTGTAACTGGTTGGTCCTGTGGAGGAAAACAAACAACAGAAAATGAGTGATGGTGAAACTATTGGGATTCATATAGTGTGCCCGACTATCCTACTATACTTTTAGGAACTGTGTCCGTCTGTTTGTCCGGCACGTGTGACCATGGGTTTATTTGAACGGTCATGTCCTTGGGAAGTGACCAAAGGAACATGAATCCAAATCGCACCCACTGTCTGTTGGGTGCTGGAATTTATTTGGTCGGAAGGCCGTAAAGCTCGTTGGTATCGCTATAGGATTGGTGAAAGTGATTTAAACTCAAACCAGAAATAAAACTCTAAAACGGAATTTAACACTAATATATAATATGTAACTGGGAACTGGGATACTGAGACATACAACTACATGCTATAACATATCCGAGTCTCTGAATTCTCATTAAGGGGCCACAATTTTGGTCGAACGGTCATCAAACTGTGTCAGTGTTTTCATGTATAAGGGTGTAAAACTGAATCACGGTAGCTATGGGATCGGGAAGAATGAGCAAAGGTGAAAACAATCGAAAAACTCTAAATGTATACATATACTGAAACTTACCACACTGCACCCTTGGGTCAAGTTCTACCAGAAAATGTAAAAAAATAATCCAAGATGGCCGTTTTGATGACGCACAGTGACGTCATCTTCAAAACAGGCACTTTTTGGTCGATTTTTTTGTCAGATTGTTCGAAATTTTTATTTATGCGTTTTCTTTTCAAAAAATGAAGAAAACATCACTTTTCTGGTACACAACATGGGGGCCATCTTGAATTCACCTATGATCCTCTACTCGGAGGCTATGCAAATAGGTTCAAAATGACCCCAATATGTCAAACTAAAAAGTCACGGAGGGTCAGCTTTTATTTTTTGTCGTTCCGGAGATAGGGGAGAAAGTTTGGTGCGGGGGGGGGGGGTGCATTATGGCCCCCAGGCCTAGTAGGGTCAAAGATTGAGATCATGCCTGTACAAATCTTGTCCACTGTCCAGTCTGAAATGTTGGTGAGATGATGTGTTTCTTAAAACCTCAAGTTCAAATAATAATGGAATGGGTATTCTCCCATTGTCTGTTTGTAACCTCGAAAATTATCCGTGTAACACTAACAACATGTAGTGCATACAATCTGATGCCACGAGAATGGGAATGGACAACCGTCATAACATAGCTGTGTCTGTTGTCAGACCTTCAGCACACATTTGAGAATATAGATCGGACAGTTCAACATGTCATACACTACAGAGATAAATCCTTCGATACAGCCAAATGCTTTACATAGATCCGACTTGTAAATGCCACAACATAGAGAAAATTAAACTGTATATTGACAGGTCTAAGGTACAGAAGCTGATCTTATCTTTCATCGCCGAATGCTGGCGGTGTGCAGGACATAGCGTCATTCAGAGTGCATAACAGGGAGATGACGATATCGATTGATATATGGATTGTCCCAGTTTAGGTATGACCCCAGAGATGATCCAGCTATTCATAAGATTTCAGGCTGGCGAAGAGATAAATCCAAAAGGCAGACGTAATCGTGCATTCGATCTAATGTTTTTTTTTTTTTTTTGCATGTTGATAATCCACAGTGAGTCACTTTCACGGTTAGTATGGTTACAGCCACACCGTGGCAATGTGAGATCAATTTACTTCTTGATCTATGGACTGTCTCGCGGTTTAATGCGGTATGAATAAACAGTGTTAACGACACTGAAAGAAAATTGTGTTTTTCATTCTACATGTATTACCTCTTTTAGTATTGAACATTAAAAGTTTTTTCTGGCAATAAACAATTTAAAATTCTGCTGTCACCAGGAAAATTAATTTTTCGCATTCGATTTTTGCAGTAGTGTTACAGGAAGACCCATTCATTACACAAACAGCTTCAGACAGAGACATTGGACATGCTTGTTCCATACATGCTATAGTCAAATCCCGTGTCTTGCGTCTTTTAAATATATACTAAGTCTTGGAAATATTGAACTACAAAGCTATAGCTTCTTAATTTTGACGATTTCTTTTTTGTTTACTCTATTTTAAAATTTGATTAAACAAAACCGCACAAAAAAGTCGGAGAGCTGAAGTTTTTGTCTCTCCGAAAGTAATTTGGGAACTGTTTGTAATACCCCTGTCACACTCTACTGCGATCAGCCGTCGACCGCTTTGCGCTCCCGGACTTTGAAATTTTTCACCAAAGCGCAGTGACATCGCCAAAAATTGTGAAATCCATGACACCAGGTAACTTACAGTAGCTTACAGTACGTTCTTGACTCGCTTATTACGCTCTCACTGCGACCCTATGCGTTCCCAGTTTGATCATCAGTGCGCTCTCAATGCGCTCCCACTGCGCTCTGTGTGCTCTCAGTGCGCTCTCAGTGCGTCCAAGTCGCTGCCGCTGCGCGCTCACTACGCTCTCAATACCTTTGCAACTCGTTCATTGCGCATGTGCGGCGTGTATAAAAATAGAGCCTCCTGCGACCAGGGAATCAGTCTACTTTCAGCAGGCCAAAAACCAAGAAGTCCGCACATTCTGCTTGCCTGCGGTCATGGTCAAGAGCAGATGCACACTGATTGTGTATAGACGATGGAGCTGTATTTATACCAAAATGTGTGTGGGGGGTCAGTGGAAGTGGAAGAACGCACTGTGAACCTATTGCAAACGTCGGAACAACGCGTTGGACGTATAACGAGCGTCATAGTCTCAATGGCAGCGCAGTGTGGACGTAGAATGAGCGCAAACAAGCCCACAAAGCGTAGTAGAAGTGCAGTAGCAGCGCAATAAGAACGCAAGAGGCACGTATTTAGAGCCTAATTAGCGTACAGCAGTCGCACACCAGTCGCAGGGGACGATTTCTGCGACCCCAAGTCGCTTCTATGCGTTGTTGCTACGTCCACGATATGCTCATGTAGTTCGCTTTGCGCTGCCATGGCGACTGTACTGCGTCATTACACCGTTCTCGTCAGAGCGCCGACCCGCTGCGCTTGTTTTGTGCATGTACAAAACAAGCGCCGAGGTTTGGCGCTCAAGGTAGCTCATGGCGACCCTCTCCCGTCCTTGACAGTTTCCACTGCGTCACCAAATCGTTCTCAGAGACCTTACTGAGCTTTGCCTCACGCTTTCATACTTTTCAGGTCGCAGTGGGAGCTTAAGGCCCTGTCACACTCACCCGCGATCACGCTGGCGCTCCCACTGCGACCTGAAAAGTATGAAAGCGTGAGGCAAAGCTCAGTAAGGTCTCTGAGAACGATTTGGTGACGCAGTGGAAACTGTCAAGGACGGGAGAGGGTCGCCATGAGCTACCTTGAGCGCCAAACCTCGGCGCTTGTTTTGTGCATGCACAAAACAAGCGCAGCGGGTCGGCGCTCTGACGAGAACGGTGTAATGACGCAGTACAGTCGCCATGGCAGCGCAAAGCGAACTACATGAGCATATCGTGGACGTAGCAACAACGCATAGAAGCGACTTGGGGTCGCAGAAATCGTCCCCTGCGACTGGTGTGCGACTGCTGTACGCTAATTGGGCTCTCAATACGTGCCTCTTGCGTTCTTATTGCGCTGCTACTGCACTTCTACTACGCTTTGTGGGCTTGTTTGCGCTCATTCTACGTCCACACTGCGCTGCCATTGAGACTATGACGCTCGTTCTACGTCCAACGCGTTGTTCCGGCGTTTGCAATAGGTTCACAGTGCGTTCTTATTACGATCCCACTTCCACTGGCGCCCCATACACATTTTGGTATAAATACAGCTCCATCGTCTATACACAATCAGTGTGCATCTGCTCTTGACCATGGCCGCAGGCAAGCAGAATGTGCGGACTTCTTGGTTTTTGGCCTGCTGAAAGTAGACTGATGCCCTGGTCGCAGGAGGCTCTATTTTTATACACGCCGCACATGCGCAATGAACGAGTTGCAAAGGTATTGAGAGCGTAGTGAGAGCGCAGCGGCAGCGACTTGGACGCACTGAGAGAGCACTGAGAGCACACAGAGCGCAGTGGGAGCGCATTGAGAGCGCACTGATGATCAAACTGGGAACGCATAGGATCACAGTGAGAGCGTAATAAGCGAGTCAAGAACGTACTGTAAGCTACTGTAAGTTACCTGGTGTCATGGATTTCACAATTTTCGGCGATGTCACTGCGCTTTGGTGAAAAATTTCAAAGTCCGGGAGCGCAAAGCGGTCGATGGCTGATCGCAGTAGAGTGTGACAGGGGTATTAAGGAATATCGTATTTAAAAGAGGTGTGGAAAGACAAATTCTACCAGCGGGTGTGCTAAATTAGCTAAGTATCCCTTATATTTCGTTCCAAGCCACAATAGCTCATTACCGGTGATAATTGGTTAATTATGTTTATGGTGTGCGTGTGTGTGTGGGGGGGGGAGAACTTTTATTTATTCCCCCCTCCCCCCCCAAAAAACAATTGACCAAATAACAACGGTAACGAACTCCTGTGTTCCAGACAAACTGATAAGTTTACAGTACACAGCAGGGGAGTTGCACCGAAAAAGAAACATTTCCAATATTTCGATATGAAATATATTGCCCGAACAATGTGTTCCTTTTTCGAGTTACCTTTCTGCTATATTTATAAAAACATATTGATTGAATTCCGGGTATTGAAACTTCATTTTATTCAAATGTTGCGTTGAAGTTAACTTTCTCCCGCATTATAAAGTTTCCATCCTATAAGATATATCGAAGAAAATATGCTTTTGAATACTCCCTTCCCGGCAGTGTAAGTTACCCTGTTTCGGTGCCAGCATGCCTTGGATGAGACGAAATCAACAACAACAACAACAACAACAACAACACGAAAGCCCCGATTAAAGCGTCAGCAGAAGTTATGTCAAGATTTCTAATACGTTTACTAGTGGAACATGTCACAACACAAAACAGATTGGACAGAGGAGCCATCATAGCATAAATATATCGTACGTCTACATTCAGCCAAACTACATGTATAGCATACTTTACTCGTCCAAAGAATTACCTGGGTAGTGGTGTAAATTGGTCTTAAATGAAACAGTTGGACATATGTGCTCAGGATTCCAAAGTATATGCTCTGAAAGCGTGGTCGCGATAAGCTGTAAGAGGGAAATAAGTAAAGATACCAGGTCAAGAAGAGCAAAAAACGATTACTTTCTGTACAGAGCCGCCACAGATTCAGAACTGAAACCTAATTCCGAACCCATATTTTACACCGCCTGCAGCCCTTAATCTTAATCCCAAGTATACTTTTTCTATATAAAAAAATAAAAAATAAAATAAAAATGTGTTCATTAACATGGAAGCTTTCAGATCTACCAGCCTCTCAGATAGATCGCAACGTTCTAAGGCTTTAATCAATGTTCAAAGTCCAACATGAAACGAAGCAACGGAGATGTGGTAACTGAAAAAGATATACCCTATGAACTCATTAACGCGCCCTTCGATCTATAATTCTTCTGAAGCTGTGTCATCTGTCTATTTAATCAATATATTTACTTAGCCTATAGCAGGAAGTCGAATCCTGTCAGTTGCTCTCAGAGATTGGAAAATCTTGTAAAACATCCAAAGATGTACAGGTCTTTACTGTAGCATAGATATTAGAATATATGTTAATCCATAATTAGATGTCGCAGTAGAGGCTCTATCTCATTAATGTCATTCTTTGTGCTTTCCTTCACACTGAACAGTGAAGATATTCTGGAAAATATGAATAGTCTTGAAATCAGATAAAAATAAATTCATGTCGTATCCATTTGTTCATTACCCGTACATTGTTAGTAGTAGAGGAGGCGTACTAACCCTCTACTTGACCTTCGAAGTTGCATAACATTTGGCCCGAAGTGACCTTTGACCCCGGACCGGAAGTGACCTTTGGCATGCGCATGCAAAAGTCAGTATCGCAAACACCATTGCGCCTGGTCAAAGATTATTTTCGGTCAGGGGCACAGGTCACTTCCGGTCACGTGATATGCAAGCTTTCAGGTCACGTAGTGGGTATATTAGGATTCTATATGAACACATCAGGACAAGTCGGAGCTTGCATGGACATTTCCGTGACGTCATCAATTCGGGTCAAGCAAGATTCAACATGTTTTGGTGAAGGGCGATACGTCATCAAAGGTTGTGTAGGGCACTGAATTTTCTGGGGGTTATACGGTATACGTACACCATTTAGTATTACATGGTTACACGGTGGGATGTTTCCTATGCAGCGATGGGGCATGGAAATACCCTTATATACTGTATGTTTGGTCGCCGACACTATCTCCAGCACTATGTCCAGCTTGATGGCAAGTGAGAAACCCCCTACTATATCGAGAACGAGAGGAGCAAGACACAGGTGGATTTCAGTCAAAAGAGACGCATGGGGCCAGGTTTTCGCACTAGTGTAGTCTGGAGAAGAGAGTAGGAATGCGCATGAGAAACCGGAAGTGAAACGCTGTACCGAGAACCAGAGGGACTAGAGACATCGGAATTTCACCCAATGGGCATCAGATCACAATTAATCACTTCCGGGTCAGTGCCCCCCTACATTGTTTAGAAATTTGAGAGCAGATCTTTATGGATTTTATGAGCTGCGATTTTTCAGCATTTCTGATACATCTGATATTTCAACTTGCAGATGAGTCTTCAAACTGTACTTCCTGGTGTTGATTTGGGCCACTTTGGAAAAAGCATCGTGGATGAAGACATGATCAGTGAAGGGTGAGAAGGCTCCCTGTTTACAAGTTGAATGACATTCTGTAGCACCAATCAGCTGTCAGTGGCGGTAATTTGAAATTTCCATGGTCAACATCTGTCAAGACTTCCACTGGTAATGTCCGACAAGGTAAATATTGACATGCCAGGTGGATTTATGCATTGTGAATTTTCTGGATTTCTGCCGATTTTTAACGCTAATACATAACAAGTAACGGAATTAATAGTAGGCTGATGCCTGTCACCTGACATTTTCACATTTGACCAGAGAACTTTAAATCGTCACTGTGGCTACAGTTTTTACTGGATCAGCCCAATTTTTTCCATGCTGACTCATGAACAACGTACAAATATTAGGGTTGTTTCAAATTTATGTTATTAAATTATTAATAAAATAAAATAAATGTTTTAATTAATTTTAATAAAATTTTTAATTATTAAAATTATTTGTTTTCTTGCTAAATGTGGTTGAAATAAATATCATACTGATAATGCTGGGTAACATCTCTTGTATTGTTATGCCATTTGTGCGACAAAATTGAGACCTTTTGGAGCAAATGTAGGCAAAAAATGACTGATTTGTCAGTACTAGGGTCAAATAGTCAATGCCAAATATGACGAGGTTCATTTAGCACAGCTGGTAATTATGAGCAAATTAACTTTCAAGATACAATAAATGTAAATGGAAGAAAGGAAATTCACATAGATACAATTACATGCTTTTTTTCAAAATCTCGACCTCAGTTCAAATTTTCAATGCTTCAAATCATTTATGCATTAATTCACTTTATATCAGTCTAAAACCACATGAAATTAATAATAATCATATCACCTGTAAAAACTCAGATGTTTGTTCCACACACAAAGAATTTCCAAAATGCCTTTTGCGTTTGTAACTTTAATGAGACAAATAAAATCTGATTAACTGAGTCAACAATTAATCTGGCTGTTGATGGTTTCACATTGCTGTGTGTTTATTGTCAGTCACATTTGCATCATAGCAAATACTTTTTCTTCATTCCATTTCCACTATCTCCAGGATTATAAGTTTGTAATTCTCTTTCATATTCATATCAGAGATCTTGTGGGTAGCAAGGAACATGGATTACAGGCACCAAATATTAGCAAGCCCCATACAACCCCACCCACACACATCAACTCTGGGAGGTATGGCCTCCAACTCTGTTGGAAGATAGGCCTCTCTCACTGTAAGTTGCCACTTTAATCTTTCACCAAACAGTTAACAGTTTAAGTGAGGCAACTTCCAGCTGTCCTCATCTTTCATGGTTGTTAATGTAGCAGAGATCAGCAAATGACCATCAGATATGTTAGTAGTAATAGAGTCCTGCTGTCCTTATCCAGGTCAAGTATGACGCGTTTGACGTCATCGTATGACGTCACTGGGATCGAGGTCACGTGAAAGTAGGTCAAGGTCACTCGAAAGTAGGTCAAGGTCGTCCCGCTGTCGGTATCTAGGTCACTTATGACGCGTTTGACGTCATTGTGTGACGTAATTAGGTCGTGGTCGTAAGAAACCGGTTTAAATTATGTAATAATGTTACGTAATTAGGTCATGGTCGCTCGTAAGTAGACGGATTACGTAAGAAACCGGTTTAAATAGGGCGGTATGATGTCTATTTTTAGATATGATGTCTATTTTTAGCAGTGATGCCTATTTTTAGCAGCCCATTTGTTAGCTAACAATAAAAACATCACGGGACCATTTGACGGCGATTAGGATAAAAGGCGAGAGTTTTCGAACTCAGTTACCAACCACTTCTCGACGAACTCACTTGTGTATACGTTCCCGCAGCAAATCATGATTGCTCTGGCTTACAACGTGTGTGCGGAAATCTTCGGCGAAAATGGTACGGCAAGACTACGTATTATCAGGCACGGAGATGTAGCGGACTCTGAGTTCGTAAAGTGTATAACGATGACCACTAAGGCTTGGGACAATGTAAAGTTCTACGCCTCTACGATAGATGTGTTCGTCAACCGTAATAAGCAGACGCCTGAACCGCTGTACTTAGACGATGACGTTTACCTCAGTCACAACGTGTATCAAGGTAAATCCCATATACATTTAAGGAGGTGGAGAAAATGCGACTACAACAAGAAAGTCTACCCGACAAATGGTGGGCATCACACTAAACTCTGTCTTGTGGAGTGCTCTGAAAGCCAAAACTCCAGACATCGACTGCGAGTTGAAAGAAATGACGTCAGCTATTCAAGCCTGTGATGCAGGAGCTTTCGACGATGACGACATGGTCAATCCTCGGCCCACACGTATGGTCAATCGTAGGAAACAATTTCTACAGCACGCTATAAAGAAGGCGTACATAGAAGAGATTGTATCCATGATCGGAGAGATAACGCGTGAACGATGCGCAGGGTGTGAAATAGACGATCCATCCCAAGATCACCACGATTGCTTGATGATCGACCCCGACGAAATGGCTGACGTGTACTTCGAGGAAGCTCTACAGCGTATAAGCGAAGATGCCGTCATGAAAAACTTTGAAGCCATCATCCAAGGCCAGACGGCAGTGAATGTACACCCCGTGTATCTGATGAAGTATCAGTGCGAAGACTGGCGTAGCACTGAACTAAAGACTGATGAGTGGAAACGAGATCTCCTGGACAGTATTAAAACGAAACCCATGGAATACCTGTGAGGAACACACGGTTTGAACAATGAACTCTGACTATTACGAACGAATGTTTAAATTCTCGATTTGTCAGCGCTAATCCCTATACGTGTACACCCCCCATCTCTTCTCTATACGTTTCAATATACTTATGATAACTTATACAATGTGTTGTGTTGTTCAATTAATATTTATATACGTTTCTTAGTTATTGATGCAAAGTCAATCGTATTTTGCGTAAATTGTATTACACACCGTCCAGTCAATCGGGGTATGTGGGAGCTCATGCATTACGTAGAGTGGCAAAAAAGGATGGCCATACGATACCAATGACGCGTATACTAGATTGGTTGAGTCGGTAAGATATGTACACTTTACATAAACCCGCCAGAAAGAATTTTAAAAGAAACAGAGTGTTCGTCGAAAAAATTGACGATTGATAGCAAGCGGACTTGGTAAAACAACAAAACAATACATTAGAAGAGATATATCATAGAAATAGCACGTCTATAATTAATACGTTGTTCCAATAACCACTCTCCAATGTATATACGCGTGTAAAATAACAGTGCAGTCAAGCGCTAAGCGTGTCTTAAAGAGACAATTCAGTACGCAAAAAATTATGAACAAGAACTCACTTTTCATCTTCGTAGAAATTGGCCGTGTTATTTTCTCCAAGTGTCCTGGTGGTCTTTCTTGATGTACAGGCAGCTCGTTACCAAATCAGTGGAAAGTTCCGTGTATTTATAGGGCGTTCGCCGAAGACAAACCAGTTTTCTCACGCTATAGAGATTCTTTGATCTCCGAGGGTAGACCGGTGTATGGGGCGCCTATTGTAGACCATTCCCTTTGTACTATAACCACTAATGGTTTTCACAAATGTTAATCGTTCCGTGTCACCGCCCCGGTACACGCGTGAAAGCTGACAGAAAACTTTATTTGATATTCCAAAAGTAAACATTAGATAGTTTTATCGTATTCGCCAATCGTCACATAAATATGGACGTAAATTTCTGTCAAATAATATACGCATGGTCATTCCTCGTTTAGAATTTATTAGTCAAACTGTTTAATGGCGATAACATTCTGTAGTGAACATTAACAAAAAAATACACGGTCTTTGCGTACAACGTTAACTATCAAAAGCTCTAACGAATTCTAAACCATTGTCACACATGAGCGCATCGGTATTGTCCCACGTCTACACGGGGAAACTAGAGTCCAGTGATTAAGCTTAACCCCTAGCGCAGTGCGTTTGTAGATGCACACGGTAATCACCTGCCCTGACCTTGAACATTTAACGTATTGTCACAGCCGAGCGCACATCTATTGTCCTTCTCTGTGCGCACCGGTCCATTAAGTTCAAAGAGTGATGTATTATGCGTCGATATTGACATCAATACCATTCAAAAGACCTTTATTCGGTGCCTATAACAGTCTCTGCACACGGGAAGAAAATTGAACTATGTTACCGTGGACTAAAATAGGCCAACTGATAGCTATGCACCTGTCTCTCTGGCCGAGTTACTGCGACAATAAAAGAAACGTTCAACAGTCTTTCTTTTTTGCGGGCGTTGCGGGCGCTTTTGCGGGCGCTTGCGGGCGTTGCGGGCGCTTGCGGGCGTTGTGGGCGCTTTTGCGGACGCTACGCCTCGTCGGAACACTATACAAATATTCATCATATCGGGAGCGATCATTACCAATGCTTACCGTGTGTGTTTACTGTGTTGTATTGTAAAACAATGCTAGAGTGTTGGTGACTTGTAAAACAATGCTAGTGTGTTGGTGACTTGCACAATAGTGTAAGTTGTCGGATAAATAACACATTCGATTGAGAGGCCATAATTTTAGCGACGCTAATACGGTAAAAATTTATCTTTGATTTTGTCAAATTATGTTATATGAGTTTATAGAATTTCGTAAAATAATTGATAGAAAGACTGTTGAACGTTTCTTTTATTGCCGCAATAACTCGGCCAGAGAGACAGGTGCATAGCTATCAGTTGGCCTATTTTAGTCCACGGTAACATAGTTCAATTTTCTCCCCGTGTGCAGAGACTGTTATAGGCACCGAATAAAGGTCTTTTGAATGGTATTGATGTCAATATCGACGCATAATACATCACTCTTTGAACTTAATGGACCGGTGCGCACAGAGAAGGACAATAGATGTGCGCTCGGCTGTGACAATACGTTAAATGTTCAAGGTCAGGGCAGGTGATTGCCGTGTGCATCTACAAACGCACTGCGCTAGGGGTTAAGCTTAATCACTGGACTCTAGTTTCCCCGTGTAGACGTGGGACAATACCGATGCGCTCATGTGTGACAATGGTTTAGAATTCGTTAGAGCTTTTGATAGTTAACGTTGTACGCAAAGACCGTGTATTTTTTTGTTAATGTTCACTACAGAATGTTATCGCCATTAAACAGTTTGACTAATAAATTCTAAACGAGGAATGACCATGCGTATATTATTTGACAGAAATTTACGTCCATATTTATGTGACGATTGGCGAATACGATAAAACTATCTAATGTTTACTTTTGGAATATCAAATAAAGTTTTCTGTCAGCTTTCACGCGTGTACCGGGGCGGTGACACGGAACGATTAACATTTGTGAAAACCATTAGTGGTTATAGTACAAAGGGAATGGTCTACAATAGGCGCCCCATACACCGGTCTACCCTCGGAGATCAAAGAATCTCTATAGCGTGAGAAAACTGGTTTGTCTTCGGCGAACGCCCTATAAATACACGGAACTTTCCACTGATTTGGTAACGAGCTGCCTGTACATCAAGAAAGACCACCAGGACACTTGGAGAAAATAAAATGGCCAATTTCTACGAAGATGAAAAGTGAGTTCTTGTTCATAATTTTTTGCGTACTGGATTGTCTCTTTAAGACACGCTTAGCGCTTGACTGCACTGTTATTTTACACGCGTATATACATTGGAGAGTGGTTATTGGAACAACGTATTAATTATAGACGTGCTATTTCTATGATATATCTCTTCTAATGTATTGTTTTGTTGTTTTACCAAGTCCGCTTGCTATCAATCGTCAATTTTTTCGACGAACACTCTGTTTCTTTTAAAATTCTTTCTGGCGGGTTTATGTAAAGTGTACATATCTTACCGACTCAACCAATCTAGTATACGGGTCATTGGTATCGTATGGCCATCCTTTTTTGCCACTCTACGTAATGCATGAGCTCCCACATACCCCGATTGACTGGACGGTGTGTAATACAATTTACGCAAAATACGATTGACTTTGCATCAATAACTAAGAAACGTATATAAATATTAATTGAACAACACAACACATTGTATAAGTTATCATAAGTATATTGAAACGTATAGAGAAGAGATGGGGGGTGTACACGTATAGGGATTAGCGCTGACAAATCGAGAATTTAAACATTCGTTCGTAATAGTCAGAGTTCATTGTTCAAACCGTGTGTTCCTCACAGGTATTCCATGGGTTTCGTTTTAATACTGTCCAGGAGATCTCGTTTCCACTCATCAGTCTTTAGTTCAGTGCTACGCCAGTCTTCGCACTGATACTTCATCAGATACACGGGGTGTACATTCACTGCCGTCTGGCCTTGGATGATGGCTTCAAAGTTTTTCATGACGGCATCTTCGCTTATACGCTGTAGAGCTTCCTCGAAGTACACGTCAGCCATTTCGTCGGGGTCGATCATCAAGCAATCGTGGTGATCTTGGGATGGATCGTCTATTTCACACCCTGCGCATCGTTCACACGTTATCTCTCCGATCATGGATACAATCTCTTCTATGTACGCCTTCTTTATAGCGTGCTGTAGAAATTGTTTCCTACGATTGACCATACGTGTGGGCCGAGGATTGACCATGTCGTCATCGTCGAAAGTAGCCGTCATTTCTTTCAACTCGCAGTCGATGTCTGGAGTTTTGGCTTTCAGAGCACTCCACAAGACAGAGTTTAGTGTGATGCCCACCTTTGTCGGGTAGACTTTCTTGTTGTAGTCGCATTTTCTCCACCTCCTTAAATGTATATGGGATTTACCTTGATACACGTTGTGACTGAGGTAAACGTCATCGTCTAAGTACAGGGGTTCAGGCGTCTGCTTATTACGGTTGATGAACACATCTATCATAGAGGCGTAGAACTTTACATTGTCCCAAGCCTTAGTGGTCATCGTTATACACTTTACGAACTCAGAGTCCGCTACATCTCCGTGCCTGATAATACGTAGTCTTGCCGTACCATTTTCGCCGAAGATTTCCGCACACACGTTGTAAGCCAGAGGAATCATGATTTGCTGCGGGAACGTATACACAAGTGAGTTCGTCGAGAAGTGGTTGATAACTGAGTTCGAAAACTCTCGCCTTTTATCCTAATCGCCGTCAAATGGTCCCGTGATGTTTTTATTGTTAGCTAACAAATGGGCTGCTAAAAATAGGCATCAGTGCTAAAAATAGACATCATATCTAAAAATAGACATCATACCGCCCTATTTAAACCGGTTTCTTACGTAATCGATCTACTTACGAGCGTCCATGACCTAATTACGTAACATTATTACATAATTTAAACCGGTTTCTTACGACCACGACCTAATTACGTCACACAATGACGTCTAACGCGTCATAAGTGACCTATAGATACCGACAGCGGGACGACCTTGACCTACTTTCGAGTGACCTTGACCTACTTTCACGTGACCTCGACCCCAGTGACGTCATACGATGACGTCAAACGCGTCATACTTGGCCTAGATAAGGACAGCAGGACTCTATTACTACTTATGTTGTCATTGAATTTTATTCCTTTTTTTCTTCTATGTTGTGTTTTGACAAGTGTTGGCTGTTTGCAGACATTGCATTCATGGACTTGAAATCTGACACAGAATATATTCCTCAATGTTATTTAGGAGTTTTCTCAGTAATAATAACTGTTTACAAGTAATATGTGCATCTTTCTAATTACTGCCAGCAAGATCTTGATGAGATGTAGATCCATCCAATTGAACTGACATATATTCTCTATATGGAGTTGTGTATATCATAAACACCTCTATGTTATATTTTGGTATGTGTTGTGTACACATTTGTGTATATTGCTGTCACTTATTACAGGATTAAACATGTCTTTGATCTTTGTATCAACATCAAATTTTAATCACATTTGATAGATTACTGGGATGACCCACTGATTACATGGGGAAGTTAACCACTGCCATGAAGGAAATGTTTATCAAATGTAGTCTAAATGAGCAGCTTGTAAACAAAGTATGTTTTGTCACATTTTGAATTTAATTTTTCTTTATTTTTAAATTATAATTTGAAAAATTTCATAAAAAATGAATTAAAATAATAAAAAAATAATTTAAAATAGTGTTTAACATATCTAGTTAATGCTTTATACTTCTTCTGACAGGCATCAGATCACAATTAATCACTTCCGGGTCAGTGCCCACGACCTACATTGTTTAGAAATTTGAGAGCAGATCTTTATGGATTTTATGAGCTGCGATTTTTCAGCATTTCTGATACATCTGATATTTCAACTTGCAGATGAGTCTTCAAACTGTACTTCCTGGTGTTGATTTGGGCCAATTTGGAAAAAGCATGGTGGATGAAGACATGATCAGTGAAGGGTGAGAAGGCTCCCTGTTTACAAGTTGAATGACATTCTGTAGCACCAATCAGTTGTCAGTGGCGGTAATTTGAAATTTCCATGGTCAACATCTGTCAAGACTTCCACTGGTAATGTCCCACAAGGTAAATATTGACATGCCAGGTGGATTTATGCATTGTGAATTTTCTGGATTTCTGCCGATTTTTAACGCTAATACATAACAAGTAACGGAATTAATAGTAGGCTGATGCCAATGAGACGCCTGAACCCAGGCTATTGCCCTAGAGTAGTGTTTGGGGTGAGTAGGTTTGCACATTGCAACTGGAAGTACAACACTGCATGTACCGAGAAACAGAGGGCCTAGAGGCATGAGGATTTCATCCCAGGAGACGCCTAAGCTTAGGCTTTCGCCTTAAGGAGCAGCTTACAGTACAGCCAAGGCATCTAAAATTCAACAGTAGTCTATTTCATTATATGTTACACAGTAATCGTGTTTTAAGAAAACTCTCATAGAACTATATATTTTCTGAAAGAGAGTCGGGTCATGAAGCCGAGACGGAAGTAATCCTCGCTAATGTGAATTGAGGTCACCATAACCCCTGTTGGACTGGCTTCGAATTTTCCAGGATTCCTTAAAATTGGTCCAAATTAGGTCATATTCTCCCTCTATCATATTCTCCCGAAAAAAGATTGACTTTCGATCGCTCACTGACACTGTGCCCTAGCCAAAAATCAGCACAAATTTCTAGCGAAAATAGGGGTCGACCAGGCCGTTTTCAAACTCATTTTCTCAATGTGAAGTACCCCGTTTACTCGTAAGCTAAAATAGACCCTAATTCACAGCCTCACCGCTTCCACGTACATACTGAGGCATGTATAATTGCCAAAATGCAATGTACAGATTTGAAAAAAATCAGCCGAATGATATTACAACTTTTGCTAACTAAAAATCAAACAGACATTCTCACGAGGTCAAACCTGCTGCAATAATATGAAATTGGCAAAGCCTAGAAACGAACGAAGTATACTTCTTTTGTTCGCTTCTGACTTTGCCTTTTTCGTATCATTTTTATTTTTCGCAAACCATATAGGTCTATATAGCTCCAACATGGAACCTAATGGTACATGGCTGACAGTATCATTAGGTTCCAGTTGGGGCTAGAGCTAAGGTCTATATAGTCATTGTTATTTTACGGAAGCTTAGAAGGGACATTGAAAATTATATACATAGGCGCAGCCTAATGCGAGTTCTTTTCATTTTCCTGGTCGTTTGTGGCTTGGTGATTTCTGATGAAATACTGGCAACCCAAAAGTTCCCGAATTGCTGTGGTTGTGGATGATGCATTGAATATTTGATAAATCGGGAAACGTATTGTTCTTTATCTGACATAGCAGACTGCTAACTTTACCGAGCTATATGTTTCACACATTTCAAGGTCCCGAAAATATGAATTATTTTCAGTATAATCAAACACATTCGATCAGAATTGATACTCTGGATCGGATCTGGGATAAAGTATGTTGATCGACCAGGCCGTTTTCAAACTCAAAATATTGGGATGCAAAATATTGGGATGCTTCTTCATTATAAATTAAACTGATAGAATTATTTTAATTTTATCCTTGAATGAAAAATTAAGAATGCCAAACTATTCGAAGAGAGATATTACTATATTACGGACAGAAATATTGCGATGTTTATACAATAGTTATATATAATCAAATTATTGTAAACAAATGAAAAACAAGACATAATGGTGATTGATAGCTTATGAAGCCAGGACATTCCACCCTGTAGACATTTCCCTAGATATTTCCTCCTTCAAACATTTCCCTCTGTGGACATTCCCCACTCCCCCCCGCCCCCCAACTTCTTTTTTTGTACTATAATAACTACAAATGTGTAACACACTGAAATAATATTAGGTTATTATACAGTGCTTTGTACAATATGGATTGGTATTGTACAAGTCCATGTTGTGATGAAAAAGCCGAAGGCGTCGAGTCCAATACGAGTTTTTATCACAACATGGACGAAATATTAAACTAAATTATTTGTTATTGATTTTTTATTTATGTTTGAATCAATAAAGTTTTGTTAGATAAAAGAACATAACATTAATAAATTCAACTACAGGTCCCGTAAATTCCTAGAATGCAATAGACTCCAAATCTGTCATTCTGCAAATATCATGTAAATATATTATCAGTCTCTACTTTCCGAACTTCGTTTGAGACAAATTTGACTGACTGTGTAATGTTACTTTGAATTTAGATATATAATGATATTTAAGTTTGTAGATGATCTAGCGAGAAAATAGAAAGTTTTTCAACTTTTGTAGCTTCATTTTGGTGGCATAATAAAAAGAGTTACCTCCCTTAGAAAGCGTACAACATGAATTCAATACGGCATTTTGGGATCCAATATGGGTATTGTACGGACACGTGATGCGATTGAAATGATTTGAATGGATCAAAAGACATAGCTGTATAATAATTTAAGATACTGTTAACAAGATTTGTATGATTTAGTAAAATATTGTAGTTATCTTGGGTTTTGCCATGAATTACTTTTTCTTCAACAGGGCACTATTTTGACATGCATAATTCATGGTTTTACTACGGTAATTCCAATACCCCATGGTTTCATTGAAGACAAAACAGACATTACTGGGTGATATTTTGTGGAGAATATGATAATATTCACATTGTTTTTAAAATTCAAATAATTAGTTCAATCAGCATATTTGTTACTTAATTTCTATACTAGTTAGAAGCTATTGTTCAGTTTGTTATTTTCAAGGTTCTGTTTGGAACCTGACTGAATGATATAATAACATCAATATTTACTTTGTATCAACTCTCTTAGATAGGATATGGCAGTAACAGAGGCTCCAAACAAGATTCGCTGGTCTGTCAATTACAGCGCCGTCGCCACCCGCACAACAGGAGATTTGAGATGAATTTCTACAACTTGGGGAAGGGAAAGATTCTGTTCAAAAAAGTGTTGAAATTAGAACTGGACCATTCTTCTTAGAATTTCATTTAATTCTGTGTTAAAATTAAGCTCTTCAGGGGAGAGAAATCCCCCAGTGACGTCACTGTATCAAACAGAATATCAATGTCGTAGCTGCTTTTAATAAACATAGCACAAACATATATGTCACATGTATGTTACATTATTGATTGTTCGCCTCATGTAGGTGTTTTTTTTCTCGTTCATGTAGGTGCTAATTAGCAAATAAACATCTATTCTATTCTATTGTATGGATCAAAATATTTATTTATTTATGACTACGTAATAGTTGTTAACGTTTAGTATGTATACTACGGGTAGCTATTGTTTTATCATGCCGAATTATAGAAAATATTGAATAATAATAGAGAAATGCCCCAAATTTGTTTTTGTCAATATTTCAATTTTGTTAAACATTTGTACGAAGTCATAGTACAAAAATATATAGGAAGGGAGGAAATGCATGTCCACAGGCGGAAATATCGAAAATGTCCAGGGAGAAATTGATGTCCACCGGGGGAAATGTCCTATGTACAATCCACGGATATAAGTTAATGGTGTCTAAATATGAGGAATCGGACTTTCTAAAATTTCGTTTTATCAGTTGTTTGAGTTCTTGGTAAAATTTTGCTGTTGGACTTCAAAGCTATTCATGAAGTGTACGGATCTAAACACAATAAAATCTGCAATAAACTATAGCTTGATGAACGTGTTTGTTTTATGAACTTTACCTGCAACTTGGTTGTCCGTACCTATTAATGTCTAGATCTAGGCCATAATCTGAAGTGAATGGATGATATCTGGCAATTCAGACAATCGCAATGTCACCGTTTACTTGGAAATGATATCTTGCCTGTTATAATTAAATTCCCTATTGCTAATCAGCTTGTTGTGACCCTCTTCCCCCATTTTTTGCGAACTTTGGATGACCTAATTTATCACGCGGACATCAGCGAAAGAACTTGAATGGCTTGATTTTGCTACGGCGTAAGGTCACAACTCCGTGGCAAATGTTTATTTTTTAAATGAACAACCGATTATCTCTTTACGAAACATCAGATCTTCAAAGCCTAATAAATAAGCTTGTTCAGATGGACACGTTATACCGCTTTTTCTTGCCGTAGAACTAAATTTTATGAAATCTCTGCACTGATGTAAAGTGCCATTTTCGCGAAAAAAGAGGTCTGACCGCACTCTGCAAACATTTGCGTGCGGGAGTGCAGACGACACTCGGGCGTTTTCGCCAAATATTCTAACAGTCGGAAGGGAATCGGAATTATTAGCATATTTATCCTTTTTTTTCAAATCTATAGCATAGATCATATAGATTAAATTTCGATACTGTTCTAATTTTAGCTATTACCCACAATGCCTCAAATCCAATATGGCAGCCCCCGCAAAAAACGCCCACGCAAACGATGAAATCTGAACATGATAGACTTCGGTGATTGTCTGTCTTTACATGGATTTACACTGGGTTTGGGATTAGGTTCTGTATCTGTATTTTGTCTCACGTAATGCATGTATGTTACCTATTTAACGAACTACGTTCGGGACCGCTTCGCGGTACCGAACTTCGTTCGTTAATAATTTCAAAGATTTTCATGAGGACCCAAAACACTCAGATATGGACTACACCCCTAGATTATTGTGCACGGAGAGTACGGCTGCGCATGCGCAATCGGAAGTGGAATGCTGTACCGAGAACCACACAGACTAGAGACATGAGATTTCATCCAACGAGATACCTGGAACTAGGCTCTCGCTATAGAGTAGTGTGGGGACGGGAGTAGAGCTGCGAATGCGCAAACGGAAGCGGAACAATGTAGGGCCTACCCAAAATCATATGGCCCAGAGACATGGGACATCACCGAGTGAGACGCCTGGACCCAGGCTTCCGTTACATAGTATGGCGGAGTGCGGCTGTGCATTTGCAACCGAAAATAGGACGCTGTATCGATAACCAGAGAGACTAGAGGCATGGGCATTCACTCAACGAGATGCCTGGACCCAGGCATTCACCCTGGATAGGTGCGAGTGAGCGGAGTTGGGCTGCACATGCGCAACCAGAAGTGGAATGAAAACCAGAGAGACTAGATACACGAGGATTCAAACGAATGACACGCCGGGACTCAGGTTTTCGCCTAAGAGTAGTTTGGAGAGAAGAGTTGGTCAGTTCATGTGGAACCGGAACACTGAACCGAGAAGACTTAGACACTTGGAGATTTCACTCAACGAGACGCTTTGCCCCAACCGCCCAACAGCACAGGCTGCGATTCACAGGTTCACTTCACTGTATTCCTGTTCCCCATAGCTAAAGTCGACTATTTCGACGCGGATATGACGTATACGGACCCCTCCCCCCACACACACACCACGTACACAGCAACTCCCTCAGTATTGCTTTACTTTCCGTATGCTCGCCCCAACAAACGGGGGAAGTAATCTCGAGATTATTCTACTTAACGCTAGATGCTAATCTTTATTAAAACATTCTGAAATCTAGACGTCTTACTAAGCTACAGGTTTGTTCTGTGTAATTAGGGTAAGAAATGTTTCAAGCCCACAATAATATATGTCGTTGGCGAATTGTATACAGATACTGTCGATGAGAAATTGAAAGAATCTCTGTCAATGAAGTAATAGATGAGAGATTGAAAAAAACCCTCTTGTCAATGAAGTAATCTCTCTGGAATTAGGCTGATCACAGCCTTCAAGTCTTTGAGTTGATTTTGCTGAATGGGGAAATGAGCTGCATTGAGCGTTAGATACAATTTTTGAATTATTTCAGATTTAGGTCACATTAAGAGACCACATAATTATTCTGTCAAAGATTCAGCACTTTCTAATCAAAGAACTGTCCCGGTGCCAATGGGCCCTATTCTTACCATTTTGAGCTTTGGTTGCTTTCAGTCCCTAGGCTTTCTGATGAAGTATATGATAGTCAATTACGTTAGAAGTACCCTTTGTGAATTAAGCAATTTGGAAATTAGGGACAAAAAATATCAACTTATCCGAGAGGAGAAGAAAGAGAAGACAGATACTGTGCATTTTATAATGAATAGAATAATAATCTTTCAACCTTGAACGATTCACTTCTGAGAGTAGATACTCATCAGGCATCCCCAGGTCTTACCATTGTCTTGAAATTCCAGAGAATATGCATGTTGACATTATTGCAATTCCGACGATGGCATACGCCTTTCCGAACAAAAAACGTTTTGACTGTCATTGGGTGTTAGATATACCTTTACAAATCAAACCATTTGGAATATAAGGAACCAATAAAGAAAGACGGGGGGGAGAAGGAGAAAAATGATACTTTCTCATAATGAACAGATGAATTATCCGCCGTTTGAGGGCGGGTATTCATCAGGCAGCCCCGCTATTACCACTGTCTTGTCATTCCGCAGTATTTAAACTTGGACATGCACAACATGATTACTTTCACTTATGTTTATAGGAAGTGTGTTTAACGTTATTACTATCAGGCGGTCGAGAAACTCAATGTAGTCATCTAAGCAAGACTGGCCACTGAAATTCATTCCGGCAAAAATATACCCGTGAGTGATACAGATATGACAAACAGAAAATTAGGATGTCTTACTGGTATCACTGAATCTTACTCCCTAGCAACAAGGTGATATGAAAAATTACTTTCTGGCAGAGTCTATTTTGATGTTGATAGTGCTCCTCGAGATATTCCGATTATCGACGCTGTAATTGTCTATGGAAAACCACCCATCACCGAGTGTGCGGGCCTTGTTCGTTAACATCCTGCCTTGTGTTACATCGTATCTATATACTCACTCTGACAGGCTCTGATCTTTTAGGGATGTGTGCGAATCTTAAACGCTAGGACTTTGAATATCTCAGTATTAAATATAGGACGCACTGAAACAATCTGAGGGATGGAGTTTGACTATACTATGTTGGAGCAATCATGACAAGTTAAGGGGTTCTTTAACTTCTTCTTAGATATCGTGATGACTCTACCGGTGGAATTTCTCGACGAATGCGTAGGAACGTAGTTTCTAAAAGTGTTGGCCTTGTTTTTGTTATTTGGCCTCATTTATATGCCGACACATTCTCAAATCTAGTCTTCTTACTACTCTACAGACTTATTATGTGTAATTAGGGTGAGAAACAAACAAGAAAATTCTTACCTCGGTGAATAGCTCTGGCGAATATTTCAATTCAGGATGTAGAAGATCTGCTGGATGTTCATGGGATGAATTACCGGCACTTCACTCTGAGGTTCTCTGCGACAGAAGGCCTTTTAAAGTGTCTGCGGGCGTGGTCATAGCTTAAACTATTCGACATTATACTGCCAATCTCGACCAATCGACGTTGGGATGGGTCGTGCTGACTCAAGGTAAGGGATGTTTCGAAGAAGAACGGGAACTGAAAATTACGGTGGATGATATATGACATGCATGTCATTTGAATTTCGATTCATCTATTTGTGTGTGTGTGTGTGTGTGTGTGTGTGTATGTGTGTGTGTGTGTGTATGCGTGTGTGTGTGTGGCGTGTGTGGGATGTCACCATTGGTAATTCTTATGTATTTGAACAGTCGCTCAAGTAGAACACGAACTTTTTCTTTTAATTTAATAGATTTAATTTATTAATTTAAAACAACATTGACCTGTCGGTACTGTGTATGGGTTGTGCAGATGTATTTGAACGCGCTGAAGCTTAATCTCCGGCGTCTGCAACTGATGCACCGCAACAGCAGAGTGTGACCTTGTTCTCCGAAATGATGTCGTATATTTTCGCTTGTGCTTTTCACACTCGTGTTTCAGATGCTTTTGAATGAAGAGTAGCATACCCAAAGGAGCTGGTGTATCATTTGATAAATATACAATTGAAGGCTAAACCAATTTTGCATAAATCTTTCAAATCACTATTGTTAAATAGCTTATTCAGATATGTTATGTCATATAATCTAAAATTTAAATGCCGGTATCTAATATTGATCAAAATTCTATCCAGATTTCATGACGTCCAATTGTAGACGCATTCGTCACTGTAGTCCGAATTTCCCTTGGCCACTCTGACGGCAATTCGGACAGTCCTTACGTGATGGTCATTATATTTAAAAAATGTCACTCATGGTGATAGATTGCATGAAAATAACCTCCTCTGGTCGTATGGAGACACTAAAATCCACGAAATACAAATTAAACAAGTCCAATATTTATCCTGTCTTTTTTTCTACCATCGCCCTTTACTTCCTCTACATTCAGAGTTATACGCTTCGCGAACGGCTTTCGATTGACAAGATACATCTGCACACTATATTTATCGAACGGGGCGGAATTAGATCTCATTCAAATACAATGTTTCAATTAAAAAAATCTCAATTATGACGCCACAATCTGTTATAATTAATTATTTTCTCGTGGACAAAGACCAACATGGTCGTATAATATCACTTCGACATGTGCGTTTTAATATTCTGTCATTCATCTTGCCGTTGGAATATCCTATGCGCTCGCTGAGGTATGTCGGTGTTGCAATAAATAACGTGGAAGCATTATGCATTTTTGTTTAGGTATCCCCCAAAAGCCTTATGTTAAACATGAGAAAAACGGAACACATCTCATAGCTTCCTTTATGCATGGACAATTCCTTTGTTACAAAACGTTCCTTTTCACAAACTTTACAACTTATTCAAGTGGACTGATTTTAATAGAAGATTACCGAAAGTTCAAATAACAAGTATTTATCAAACACGAATGTCGTTAATTTACGGTCCAAAGACAATGAATTTTGATCTGCAGATTTATGAAATTTTACCAAGGTATCCCAGCAAGTTCATTGTCCTTTATTGTCCAGTAAAGAGCGAATAATGTACTACACTTGGCAGTGAAATGCGCAATTTGAATGTTTTGTTTTGTAAACAGCAAGAATGATCTAACCGAGTCAGAAAATGAAGTTAAATGTATTGAATTTACAATAAGCAAATTTTCGGTTTACAAATAAATAACCTTTTAGCCTTACTGATTTGAAATTATCGAAATGTATAAAATGAAACACTTTAAAGATATCATTACGCTACCGGTTAAGTTGGATCTTGTGAAGATTTGCATTATCTTTAATTCATCGTTGTTTTACTATTTTTTTAATTGGTTATTCATGCTAATAAATATTAATACTGCATTATTTCATTCTCTACTATTTAGACAGGATAGCTTTCATTATTATTTTTTAATCTTTTGCTGTTTTGTTGTTTGGAAACATGCCTGGTATTTTGTATACCATTTTCCAAAAAGTACACATCAGGGTTATCCTCATTAGGGTTATGTAAATTATAGGTCTGACAGAGAGATTATTATGTTCAAACTAATTGACATACCATATCGGGGAAAATTTGGCGAACCCGGTGTTACATATTATTTATATCATGTTTTTGTAGATGTATTTGGATTTTCATTTTGTCAACGAAGTCCCACGTCACTAATCAAAGTTTTCTATATATTTGGTCGTATCACATTACTGTAGGCCTATTGGCAATTGAGCAGGCGTTAAACAACTTGGATCCATCGGTACTATGGGCCATGTTCTTGTACCGTATCTACTTTGTTTGTAGAAATAGCTCCTAGGTACATTCGATCTACCGCCATTAAAAATTCACAAAATGCCATGGCGTTGGGGACTTCCACACTATTTTATAAAACTTCTCAAACAGTTTGAAGGCTTAAGGATACGTAACCCACCCCTGGCCCCGCCCCTGAGGCAATTCTGTACACCCCATGATAGTTCATCTTCTGTAGCAATAAATATTCAACATAACAATAATAATGTATATATTTTATGAAGGCGCATGTCCTGAGGAATTCACTTATATAATTTTCGTAAATGTTGCTACTACCGGTTGGAAGATATTCAAAATTAAAAAATAAAATAAAATGAAAACACTAGCCTCCATTTTTTTCAATTGATCTATCGTGAAAACTGTTTAACATATTTCAAATTTGATGGTATACCTTGATCAAAGACAACTAGAACTAGTAAACGGTTTCTTAAATTTCTGCCTAGTTCTATTTTTATAGCATTTGAAGTAAAATGAATTGACAAAAATCGATTATCTTACAACTTGCTACATTAAAAGTTGAATAATGCAAAAACTAAGTCAAACCTATAAAATCTGAGATGCCGTTGACTAGATCACAACGTAAATAACAGGCACGCCAAATTTCACTAGCATAGCATGAACACTTTTCGAGAAATACGAGTTGAAAACTTGAAATGAAATGCCAGAAATCGGTCAAATATTCTAATATTTCTCATGAATTCTGTTACAAAATAGGCCTACATTTTGCAACCTGTCATATAGAACCTATAGTCTCCAACCTACTTATTCCAGATATCTTTTGTACAAAAAACATTCATTTTTTTGTGGCTTAAATCCGATTTAAAGTTAGAAAACTTGCTAAAGTTGGAAACTTTCCACACCTGCGCTCATCGGGGCAGGTTGGTGTCTGAGCAAAGCCAAGACCCCTCTTCTGTTTATCAAAATGTCAGACGATTAGGCTGTTCAGCACAATACACACTCGTGCAGTCATTAACGACGCCTCACAATACACAGTTGCAGGAAAGGTTAATCTGTTATCAGCAGGATACCTGACAACCTATCATAGTCTGTTTAACTTACAATCCACAAATTTTAGGAACATAAAATTGCACTTATTAATTTTGATTTTCTTTTTTCATCAAATACTAGACCCAATACGAAATATTCAAATAATGAAATAGCAAAAAATGACAAATTTTGACCCTCTGTGGGATTATCTATCTTTAAAGGAGTTATAATCGACATTTCATCCTCCAGATATGGGTGGTCCTAATTATCTTCTCTGATCACAGACTACAGTAATCAGTAGTATAGTCCCGTGAAAAAAGGTCATCTTCACCCCTTTGCACTTAAACTTGAGGGGTAACTCTTGATTTCCCTAAACCATCCGACAGGGGGTGCCACCAGCTCAAGAGAGCTCCCCGCAAAAGGGAGGTAACTCTTGATGCACTTTTGTGGTTTTTGGCAAATGCCGGGTTATCTTCCCTGATTCGAACATTTGCATATTAAATCTATACGAGAAAATGCCTGTATGGGGTATGGATGATCCGATGGGGTCGAGTGAGGTATCATTGTGAAACTTATGTGAGGGGGCATCTGATGGGCTGGGTGTGGGGTTGAAATAGCGTCATTCTGCGCATGCGCGGTGGACGAAGGGTATGGAAATAGACGTTTTGGAGCTAGGGGAGCCACTAATGGTCCGATGGGGTCGAGCGAGGTATCAAAGTGAAGCATTCGTGAAGGAGCATCTGATGGGCTGGGTATGGGGTTGAAATAGCGTCATTCTGCGCATGCGCGGTGGACAAAGGGTATGAAAATAGACGTTTTGGGATCTAGGGGAGTCCCTAATGGTCCGATGGAGTCGTATGAGGTATCAATGTGAAGCCTATGTGAGGGGGCATCTGACTGCACTAGTGGCTCGGGTGTTGTCACCATTCTGCGCATGCGCAGACAGGGAATTGTGGGAAAAGGGTATGGAAATAGACGTTTTGGGGTCTAGGGGGGCCACTAATGGTCCGATGGAGTCGTATGGGGTATCAATGTGAAGCCTATGTGAGGGGGCATCTGACTGGACTAGTGTCTCGGGCGTTGTCTCCATTCCACAGGGAATTGTGGGAAAAGGGTATGGAAATAGATGTTTTGGGGTCTGGGTGAGCCACTAGTGGTCCTATGCAGTCGAGTGAGGTATCACTGTGAAGCCTATGTGAGAGGTCATCCGCCTGGACTAGTGTCTCGGCCGTTGTCAACATTCTGCGCATGCGCAAACAGGGAATTGTGGGAAAAGAGTATGCAAATAGACGTTTTGGGATCTAGGGCAGCCACTAATGGTCCGATGGAGTTGAGTGAGGTATCAATGTGAAGCATTCGTGAAGGGTCATCCGATGGGGTGGCTCTGGGGTTGGAATATCGTCATTCTGCGCATGCGAGGTAGACCAAGGGTATGGAAATATACGTTTTGGGGTCGAGGTGGGCCACTATTGGTCTTATGGAGTCGTATGAGGTATCAATGTGAAGCACACATGATGGAGCATCCGTCTGGGCTACTGTCTCAGCCGTTGTCAACATTGTGCGCATGCGCAGACAGAGAATTGTGGGAAAAGGGTATGGAAATAGACGTTTTGGGGTCGACATGGGCCACTACGGGTCCTATGGAGTCGAATGAGGTATCCATGTGAAGCATTCGTGAAGGCGCATCCGACGGGATGGGTGACACGTGGAACTGACGTCATTCTGCGCATGCGCAGTAGACCAAGGGTATGGAAATAGACGTTTTGGGATCTAGGGGAGCCCCTAATGGGCCGATGGAGTTGTATGAGGTATTAATGTGAAGCCTATGTGAAGGGGCATCCGTCTGGACTAGTGACTCGGTCGTTGTCAACATTCTGCGCATGCGCAGACAGGGAATTGTGGGAAAAGGGTATGGAAATAGACGTTTTGGGGTCTGGGTGGGCCAATAGTGGTCATATGGAGTCGTATGAGGTATCAATGTGAAGCATTCGTGAAGGAGCATCCGATGGGATGGGTGACCCGTGGAACTGACGTCATTCTGCGCATGCGCAGTAGACCAAGGGTATGGAAATAGACGTTTTGGGATCTAGGGGAACCCCTAATGGGCTGATGGAGTTGTATGAGGTATTAATGTGAAGCCTATGTGAGGGGGCATCCGCCTGGACTAGTGTGTTGTTCGTGTTCAACATTCTGCGGATGCGCAGACAGGGAATTGTGGGAAAAGTGCATTGGAAGGAACGTTTTTGGGGTCTAGGTGGGGCCACTAATGGTTTGATTGAGTCGAATGAGGTATCATGTGATGCATACGTGAGGGCGCATCCGCCTGGGCGGATGGGTGTTAGGAATATCGTCATTCTGCGCATGCTCATGCAGGCCGTAGTATGGAAATAGACATTTGGAGACCGATACGGACCACTATTGGTCCGAATGTGTCTAGGGAAGTGTTATTTTGTAGCTCTCGGGATGTAGACCACGACTTGAAGGGATGTCCACGTCACCTGTGACGTCACTGGCGACGTCATCAGTGAGAGTAGTAGCGAAAGCGGGAGTTTAGGAGGTGCGATGGAGTGCATTTGGAGTAGATAACGGCCTATTTTTCCATCCAACTACCTGGTAGAGTTACCTGTGAGTGTGGGTGTATGCGCGCGTGTGTGTGAGTGTGTGAGTGAGTGAGTGAGGCGTGCCCAACGCCCTTCTTAACGCATGGACGCACTAACGACGGTGAGTGAGTGAGGGAGTGAGTGAGGGAGTGACTGAGCTAGTGAGTGAGGGAGTGAGTGAGTGAGTGAGGTACGGAGTGAGTCAGTGTTTGTAGCAACGCCCGCCAACCTCAACGCTTCAACGCCCTGGTGAATTAGCCCAAAAGCTCTCATTTTTCTAGACACCAATACATCGAAATGCAGTGACGTCCGTCGTTACGCCCTAGCATAACGCCTTGACGTCATGATGTAGACAGATGAGAGAACAACAACAACAACAACAACAAGGATGAGAGAACAACAACAACAACAAGTTTTTTCATATAGTTTATTTTCCCCTCCATCATAACATACCCACGCTGGGGGAGCCGCGTTGGGTGTGTTTACAATTCAAGAAGTCTCTTATCCAGTCAGAGGCCACCATTTGGTCCTGTCATATTCGTTCTTGCCCGTTAGATGTATTCTCGGCGGTCCAATCAGAAGTCGCCGTTTCAGAAAGTTCCATCTTTGCTCGGTGTGACCTAATATGATTCTTACTCATTCATTCATCTGTCTGTATATATGTTGCAAGTCTCTCTTTCGAGATAATCGCGGGCATATTTTTCCATACAAGGAAAAAACGGCCTGTGGTGGCAAGCTCTCACTTCGCCCATCAGTGCACGGGTGACGCGTTCAACCGATGGGGTGGTCGGTCAGCTTGGTCACGAAAAACGTAACATTGGTCACCCTCTCCACTGTCCACTTGGTGTTGGGGCGTTGTTGTTGGGCCCATTCCAAGGGATCCACGGTGTCCAGTTTCTCCAGCATCGTCTCTAGCGAGGCCCGGTTAATGATGGTAAAGGGTTGGTCGAATACCCGGATGTTACTGCTCGGGTAAAAGTATCGGACTTGATCTGTTTCCTTATGCTGCAGCACATAACCAAACGCCAGATTTAATTTGAAGGACGTAGCTTGGTATTGAAGACGGCTTCCATGTAGCTGCGTAGACGGGCGAGATCGGTCAGTCGGAAATTGTAGATACCTTGAATAGGGCGATGACGATGGAAACAGTGCCGTATCATGGGCCAGTGGCGCCGATGGATGTCACTCACTGGATGGGCGTCCTGTAAGAGATCGCTAGGAACATTTATGGGCTCGTCCAGAAAATGTTCGATGTCGTCAGGCGTATGACTCGAAACCGTAACGCTGGGGTCCGGTTGGATAACCAGGCCCTCCTGGACTGTGGGTATAGGCGGACTCTTCGTCATCGCATCACCAGTGGCGTTCGTCTCCCCGGGTTCATGTTCACTGGGTCTGACCTTCCGTGGCTCCTCTTTAGTGGAAAGTTGTCGTCCAAACCGTAGAGACGGGGCATGCATCAAACGTTGGTGCTGTCTTAACCGACTAGATCGTTTGAAGAGTCGACCACAATCTTTACATTGTACCGTCGCACCCTCGTGGAGTGCCCTCTCATGGCGCAGTAATTTATCCTCTCGATTGAATGACCGTGCGCAGATTATACAAGTATACCGTGCATCGTTGTGGATGGAGGCCTCGTGACGTCGTAAACTTTTTAGACGAGTAAACTGCTTCTGGCAAGTTATGCAAGTGAACATCTTGGTGGTTGACAGAGTGTCTGATGAAACGGCCAGGCCGCTTCCCTTTTATAGCACGCTAGCTGGTGATCTATTTTTAGCACACTCAGTTAAACTACCCCATGTCGAGGACCGAGACTGGTGTGCTGGTGTACGACTGAGCCGCATTACGCGTTGGCCCCTGCGCGCAATTTTTATCCGGTATTGTTTTGTCAGCGCGCAGGGGCCAAAGGTCAGTTCCGGTCACGTGAACGGAAGCGGAAGTGACCTGACAGAGGTCATATGCAAATTACTGATGTCAACAGGTATCCAAAACACGGATGTAAGACGAAGGTCCGGATGTAAAACCACCGTACCCGGATGGAAGACGGAGGATTGATGGGAAAAACCCACTTGGAAACCCGGATGTTGACAAGATCCCGGATGTAAAATCCACAGCCCACACATACACACACACACGCGTAATGCGGCACAGTCGTACACCAGTACACCAGTCTCGGTCCTCGACTTGGGGTTGTTTAACTGAGTGTGCTTCACCAGCTAGCGTGCTATAAAAGGCAAGCGGCCTGGCCGTTTCATCAACCACCAAGATGTTCACTTGTACTACGTGCTCGAAATCATTCACTCGTCTGCACGACTTGCGCCGCCATGAGGCTATCAAGCACGAAGGAACCGCCCGGTATAGCTGTACGATATGTACATTGTCGTTTCAGCGCCCGGATCATTTACAGCGCCACACACGTGCACGCGCGCCATGAAGTACCCAAGCGTCCATGCGAAGAATGTGGTCGGCTTTTTAGCCCACCATCATCAGATGGTGGGCTGTTCAAATCACTTTTCGTCCGTGGTCCGTCGTCCGTCCGTCAGTCCGTCGTCCGTCAGTCAGTCAGTCAGTCCGTCCGTAAACAATTCTTGTTACCACGATTTCTCAGGAACTACTGCATGGATCTTTTTCAAATTTCGTTCACAGGTTCCCCTTGGGGTCTAGTTGTGCAAGAAACCTTTTTTGGTCCGATTCGAAAATCCAATATGGCCACCAGGCAGCCATCTTGGATTTCCCCATGAAACCTTGTTACCGCGATTTCTCCGGAACTACTGCATGGATCTTTTCCAAATTTGGTACACAGGTTCCCCTTGGGTTCTAGTTGTGCAAGAAACCTTTTCTGGTCCGATTCGAAAATCCAATATGGCCACCAGGCAGCCATCTTGGATTTCCCCATGGAACCTTGTTACCGCGATTTCTCAGGAACTACTTCATGGATCTTTTTCAAATTTGGTAGACAGGTTCCCCTTGGGGTCTAGTTGTGCAAGAAACCTTTTCTGGTCCGATTCGAAAATCCAATATGGCCACCAGGCAGCCATCTTGGATTTCTACATGAAACTTTGTTATCGCGATTTCTCAGGAACTACTGCATGGATCTTTCTCAAATTTGGTACACAGGTGCCACATGGGGTCTAGTTGAGCAAGATACCTTTTTCGGTCCCAATCGAAAATCCAATATGGCCAGAAGGCGGCCATCTTGGATTTCCCCATGAAACCTTGTTATCGCGATTTCTCAAGAACTACTGCATGGATCTTTCTCAAATTTGATACACAGGTTCGTCTTGGGGTCTAGTTGTGCAAGATGCCTTTTCTGGTCCGATTCGAAAATCCAATTTGGCCACCAGGCAGCCATCTTGAATTTCCCCAAGAAACTTTGTTATTGTCATTTCTCAGGAAGTACTGCATGGATCTTTCTCAAATTTGGTACACAGGTTCACCTTATGATCTAGTTGTGCAAGATACCCTTTTCAGTTCAAATTGAAAATCCAATATGGCCACCAGGCGGCCATCTTAGATTTCCCCATGAAACTTTGTTATCGTGATTTCTCAGGAAGTACTGCCTGGATCTTTCTTAAATTTGGTAGACAGGTTGCCCTTGTGGTCCAGTTGTGCAACATACCTTTCTGGTCCGATTCCTAAATCCAATATGTCCATCAGGCGGCCATCTTGGATTTCCCCATGAAACTTTGTTATTGCGATTTCTCGGGAACTACTGCATAGATCTTTATCAAATTTGGTACACAGGTTCCCCTTGTCGCCTAGTTGTGCAAGATACCTTTTCTGGCCCGATTCAAAAATCCAATATGGCCACCAGGCGCCCATCTTGGATTTCCCAATGAAACTTTGTTATCTTGATTTCTCAAGAAGTACTGCATGGATGTTCCTCAAATTTGGTACACAGATTCCCCTTGTGGCCCAGTTGTGCAAGATACCTTTTTTGGTCAGATTCGAAAATCCAATATGGTTGCCAGGTGGCCATCTTGAATTTCCCCTTGAAACACTGTTATCTTGAATTCTCAGAAAATATTTCATGGATCTTTCTGAAATTTGGTACACAGGTCCCAGATGGGGCCTAGTTGTGCAAGATTGCTTTATCGGTCCGATTCGAAAATCCAGTTAATACGTTATTCCCGAGTTGTGACCTTGCATCACAAGAGTTGGTGGATCAAACGGTGGGGCATATTCTATATATTGAATATAGAGAATATCCATATCTTCACCTTCCATATCAAGGAGTTCAAATAATTCGGAATTAAAATGTATTTAGTCCATGCAGTTGAAAGTGAACTGCCCCACCCTTTCGTCTGCCGGCGGGTCAGCTACATGAGGGACGTCACTCTTGTGACACAATGTCACAACTCGACAACTGTAAACTACTGAATGTTTCGATCCATGGGAAATAATCAAGATTCAGACACTTTCAAATTCGAAGTTTCAACATTACTGCGCGGACCGGATGCCTTCAGTATTAAGTATTGTACCATCTTACTGTTTTCGAGCATGGTATCATAAAAGAGATATCTCAAACTAGTCCAGTAGACAGAACAGAATTAGCATTCGTTCCAAATTATAAAATCCAAAATTACCAAATGATGACACGTGCAAAAAAATAAATAAAATAAAAATACTACAAAACGAAGACGAAGGATCCTCCGTACATGTACATTCTCTTTCAGGCTAACTTTGCTCATTTCTCTTGTACTATAACAACCGACATAAGTTCACTTTCTAGAAATCTTGAAACTTCTGAAACTTAGAAAGATTATATCTTGGTGTTTTCCAGTGTCCCTTTTTTGATCTTTTTCGCTCAGATTCGAAATTCTGTAAACAAAATTACAACTCAATCGTCTTAGTAACAATGGACAAAAAGATCCTCTTGTCATTAGCTTACAATTATCGGACAATGGTGGGCGCCAAGATCCTTCAGGATCTCTCGTCAATCTGACCAGTCAGTTGCTGCGACACCAACGCACACGACACCCTGTTCTGCAGCCACGTTTGCAGGTAGAAGAGCCCGTAGGCACCAGTATCGAGACAGCGGGAACTCCCACCCATCGCACGAGGGCTGATGATGATATCGCCCTAATTCAACAGTCAAATTCCGACGACAAGACCTTGGGCCAGATTTTGGACGACGTGGAGGGCAAAGTACACTTCGTGGACGAACCCATAAATGTTCCTAGCGATCTGTTACACGAAGACCATCCAGTGAGTGACATCTATCGGCGCCATTGGCCCATGATCCGGCACTGTTTCTACCGTCATCGCCCTATTCAAGATATCTACAATTTCCGACTGACCGACCTCGCCCGCTTACGCAGCTACGTGGAAGCCATCTTCAACGATCAAACTACGGCCTTCAAGTTGAATCTGGCGTTTGGTTATGTGCTGCAGCATAAGAACACAGACCAAGCCCGATATTTTTACCCGAGCAGTAACATCCGGGTATTTGACCAACCGTTTACCATCACTAACCGGGCGTCGCTAGAGGCGATGCTGGAGAAACTGGCCACCGTGGATCCCTTGGAATGGGCCCAACAACAACGTCCCAACACACAATGTGTCGTAGAGAGGGTGACCAATGTCACGGTTTTCGTTACCAAGCTGACCGACCACCCCGATCGGCTGAATGCGTCACCCATGCACTGATGAATACCATAACATGCCGTAAATACTCTATATATCTACATGCTGATCTTTGCTGAACGCCAGGTGATGGTGGTGAAAGGATAATAAAACGTGTATTACGCAATGTGCCTGTTGTTGTTGTCTCTTGGTTGTGTTTAAATTGAATGGGTCTGAGCATATTGATGCGATAAGAAGTTTTCGGAGAGAACGTAATTCTACATTGTGCACGGATGGACACAAACACACACACACGCGCGCAATGCGGCTCATGAAAAACCCGGAGGTAAAATGAGGACACGGATGTAAAACCACAGTACCCGGATGGAAGACGGAGGAATGATGGGAAAAACCCACTTGGAAACCCGGATGTTGACAAGATGCCGGATGTAAAATCCACTGCCCACACAAACACACACATACACACACACACACGTGTAATGCGGCTCAGTCGTACACCAGCACACCAGTCTCGATCCTCGACTTGGGGTAGTTTAACTGAGTGTGCTAAAAATAGATCACCAGCTAGCGTGCTATAAAAGGGAAGCGTCCTGGCCGTTTCATCAGACACTCTTTCAACCACCAAGATGTTCACTTGCACAACTTGCCAGAAGCAGTTTACTCGTCTAAAAAGTTTACGACGTCACGAGGCCTCCATCCATAACGATGCACGGTATACTTGTATAATCTGCGCACGGTCATTCAATCGGGAGGATAAATTACTGCGCCATGAGAGGGCACTCCACGAGGGTGCGACGGTACAATGTAAAGATTGTGGTCGACTCTTCAAACGACCTAGTCGGTTAAGACTGCACCAACGTTTGATGCATGCCCCTTCTCTACAGTTTGGGCGACAACTTTCCACTAAAGAGGAGCCACGGAAGATGAACCCGGGGAGACGAACGCCACTGGTGATGCGATGACGAAGGAAGGAACGTTTTTGGGGTCTAGGTGGGCCACTAATGGTTTGATTGAGTCGAATGAGGTATCATGTGATGCATACGTGAGGGCGCATCCGCCTGGGCGGATGGGTGTTAGGAATATCGTCATTCTGCGCATGCTCATGCAGGCCGTAGTATGGAAATAGACATTTTGAGACCGATATGGACCACTATTGGTCCGAATGTGTCTAGGGAAGTGTTATTTTGTAGCTCTCGGGGTGTAGACCACGACTTGAAGGGATGTCCACGTCACCTGTGACGTCACTGGCGACGTCATCAGTGAGAGTAGTAGCGAACAGCGGGAGTTTCGGAGGTGCGATGGAGTGCATTTGGAGTAGATAACGGCCTATTTTTACATCCAACTACCTGGTAGAGTTCTACGAAGAGTCCGCCTATACCCACAGTCCAGGAGGGCCTGGTTATCCAACCGGACCCCAGCGTTACGGTTTCGAGTCATACGCCTGACGACATCGAACATTTTCTGGACGAGTCCATAAATGTTCCTAGCGATCTCTTACAGGACGCCCATCCAGTGAGTGACATCTTTCGGCGCCATTGGCCCATGATACGGCACTGTTTCCATCGTCATCGCCCTATTCAAGGTATCTACAATTTCCGACTGACCGGTCTCGCCCGTCTACGCAGCTACATGGAAGCCGTCTTCAATGACCAAGCTACGTCCTTCAAATTAAATCTGGCGTTTGGTTATGTGCTGCAGCATAAGGAGACAGATCAAGTCCGATACTTTTACCCGAGCAGTAACATCCGGGTATTCGACCAACCGTTTACCATCATTAACCGGGCCTCGCTAGAGACGATGCTGGAGAAACTGGACACCGTGGATCCCTTGGAATGGGCCCAACAACAACGCCCCAACACCAAGTGGACAGTGGAGAGGGTGACCAATGTTACGTTTTTCGTGACCAAGCTGACCGACCACCCCATCGGTTGAACGCGTCACCCGTGCACTGATGGGCGAAGTGAGAGCTTGCCACCAAAGGCCGTTTTTTCCTTGTATGGAAAAATATGCCCGCGATTATCTCGAAAGAGAGACTTGTAACATATATACAGACAGATGAATGAATGAGTAAGAATCATATTAGGTCACACCGAGCAAAGATGGAACTTTCTGAAACGGCGACTTCTGATTGGACAGCCGAGAATACATCTAACGGGCAAGAACGAATATGACAGGACCAAATGGTGGCCTCTGATTGGATAAGAGACTTCTTGAATTGTAAACACACCCAACGCGGCTCCCCCAGCGTGGGTATGTTATGATGGAGAGGAAAATAAACTATATGAAAAAACTTGTTGTTGTTGTTGTTCTCTCATCCTTGTTGTAGTTGTTGTTGTTGATCTCTCATCTGTCTACATCATGACGTCAAGGCGTTATGCTAGGGCGTAACGACGAACGTCACTGCATTTCGATGTATTGGTGTCTAGAAAAATGAGAGCTTTTGGGCTAATTCACCAGGGCGTTGAAGCGTTGAGGTTGGCGGGCGTTGCTACAAACACTCACTCACTCCGTACCTCACTCACTCACTCACTCACTCACTCACTCCCTCACTCACTAGCTCAGTCACTCCCTCACTCACTCCCTCACTCACTCACCGTCGTTGGTGCGTCCATGCGTTAAGACGGCGTTGGGCACGCCTCACTCACTCACTCACACTCACTCACTCACTCACACACACTCGCGCATACACTCACACTCACAGGTAACTCTACCAGGTAGTTGGATGGAAAACTAGGCCGTTATCTACTCCAAATGGACTCCATCGCACCTCCGAAACTCCCGCTTTCGCTACTACTCTCACTGATGACGTCGCCAGTGACGTCACAGGTGACGTGGGCATCCCTTCAAGTCGTGGTCTACACCCCGAGAGCTACAAAATAACACTTCCCTAGACACATTCGGACCAATAGTGGTCCACATCGGTCTCCAAATGTCTATTTCCATACTACGGCCTGCCTGAGCAATATGACGATATTCCTAACACCCATAAGCCCAGGCGGATGCGCCCTCACGTATGCATCACATTGATATCTCATTCGACTCAATCAAACCATTAGTGGCCCACCTAGACCCCCAAAACGTTCCTTCCAATGCACTTTTCCCACAATTCCCTGTCTGCGCATGCGCAGAATGTTGAACACGAACGACACACTAGTCCAGGCGGATGCCCCCTCACATAGGCGTCACATTAATACCTCATACAACTCCATCGGCCCATTAGGGGCTCCCCTAGATCCCAAAACGTCTATTTCCATACCCTTGGTCTACTGCGCATGCGCAGAATGACGTCAGTTCCACGTGTCACCCATCCCATCGGATGCTCCTTCACGAATGCTTCACACTGATACCGCATACGACTCCATATGACCACTATTGGCCCACCGAAACCCCAAAACGTATATTTCCATACCCTTTTCCCACAATTCCCTGTCTGCGCATGCGCAGAATGTTGACAACGACCGACTCAGTAGTCCAGGCGGATGCCCCTTCACATAGGCTTCACATTAATACCTCATACAACTCCATCGGCCCATTAGGGGCTCCCCTAGATCCCAAAACGTCTATTTTCATACTGTTGGTCTACTGCGCATGCGCAGAATGACGTCAGTTCCACGTATCACCCACCTCGTCGAATGCGCCTTCACGAATGCTTCACATGGATACCTAATACGACTCCATAGGACCCGTAGTGGCCCATATCGACCCCAAAACGTCTATTTCCATACCCTTTTCCCACAATTCCCTGTCTGTGCATGCGCATAACGTTGACAACAGCCGAGACACTAGCCCAGACAGATGCCCCCTCATGTGTGCTTCACATTGATACCTCATACGACTCCATAAGACCAATAGTTGCCCACCTCGACCCCAAAACGTATATTTCCATACCCTTGGTCTACCGCGCATTCGCAGAATGACGATATTCCAACCCCAGACCCATCCCGTCGGATGACCCTTCACGAAGGCTTCACATTGATACCTCACTCAACTCCATCGGACCATTAGTGGCTGCCCTAGATCCCAAAACGTCTATTTGCATACCCTTTTCCCACAATTCCCTGTTTGCGCATGCGCAGAATGTTGACAACGGCCGATACACTAGTCCAGGCGGATGACCTCTCACATAGGCTTCACAGTGATACCTTACTCGACTGCATAGGACCACTAGTGGCTCACCCAGACCCCAAAACGTCTATTTCCATACCCTTTTCCCACAATTCCCTGTCTGCGCATGCGCAGAATGGAGACAACGCCCGAGACACTAGTCCTGTCAGATGCCCCCTCACATAGGCTTCACATTGATACCCCATACGACTCCATCGGACCATTAGTGGCCCCCCTAGACCCCAAAACGTCTATTTCCATACCCTTTTCCCACAATTCCCTGTCTGCGCATGCGCAGAATGGTGACAACGCCCGAGCCACTAGTCCAGTCAGATGCCCCCTCACATAGGCTTCACATTGATACCTCATACGACTCCACCGGACCATTAGGGGCTCCCCTAGATCCCGAAACGTCTATTTCCATACCCTTTTTCCACCACGCATGCGCAGAATGACGCTATTTCAACCCCACACCCAGCCCATCAGATGCCCCTTCACGAATGCTTCACTTTGATACCTCACTTGACCCCATCGGACCATTATTGGCTCCCCTAGCTCCAAAACGTCTATTTCCATACCCTTCGTCCACCGCGCATGCGCAGAATGACGCTATTTCAACCCCACACCCAGCACATAAGCTTCACAATGATACCTCACTCGACCCCATCGGATCATCCATACCCCATACAGGCATTTTCTCGTATAGATTTAATATGCAAATGTTCGAATCAGGGAAGATAACCCGGCATTTGCCAAAAACCACAAAAGTGCATCAAGAGTTACCTCCCTTTTGCGGGGAGCTCTCTTGAGCTGGTGGCACCCCTTGTCGGATGGCTTAGGGAAATCAAGAGTTACCCCTCAAGTTTAAGTGCAAATGGGTGAATATGACCTTTTTTCACGGGACTATACTACTGTAATCTCACCCGCATTGATTCGATGTGAGGGGGGAAAAATATATATAACATTTCCCCCGCCTGATTCGGTTGTGATGTGAACTTGATAGCACACAGTACTGAATAATATTAATTTGACATAAAGCGACTTCGTGGTGTTCTTTGAAGTTAATCATAAAGCAATGTGATTTTATGCTATTATCTCTAAGAAATACGCTCAAACGCGGTTGAATTTTCATTGATCTTTCCCTACCTGGGGCATCTTCTCTTAACAAATCAGCCTTAGCGGAAGGACTGGTTTTGCTTGGGAAAGATGTCCCTCAGGAGGAGAACCAGCTCACTAGAGACCACATATCTACAATATAGATGACTGACAAACACGTACAATATGTGGAAGAGAATAAAGGTGAACATTTGGTATGGAGAAGAGTATGGCGATACATATAGCATGCTGATAGCAAAATACGATCGTAGCGTGCAAGATCTATGGCGGCACGTTTGGTAACTTGTGTCTAATTCCGCTTAACCCGGGGCTAGGGTCCGTACGAACCTATATATTTCAAGATCCCCATAGTGTTCATATGAACAGTCACAATCAGAGCGTGTTCATATGAAGTCACAACCAGAGCGTGACTGAGATACATCATACTCTAGATAACGACTTTAAAACGTATATCATATGGATTGAGAATACTGATCAGCGATACGGATTTGATATTTTTGGAACATCATGATATCTTGCTGGCATCATTGAAAACTGTTGACGGCTTCTGTCTTGCAGGAAATCAGCCTAGTTTTATGTATACTATGATTTATCCTTTTAATTTGGTGCTAATGTTATTATACATGGGCGTCGCTAGGATATTTCAAGGGGGGGTCGACTATCATAGCACTTTAGGCGAGGGTCCAGGGGCCGCCTAGGCCCCGGAAGCGCCGGGGTCCTAGATCGCCGGAGATGCGTTCTAAGCGTTTTCCCGGAATTAAATCTGAACATAATGTATGCAGATTTAGGGTTATATTATAGAGGTTTTTTGACCTTAGATGGCATGAGATGCATTCTGAGCGATTTCCAACAATTAAACTAACACATCATTTGTCAAATATCAGTATTATATTTTATTCTCTTCAGACTTGTCATCTTGAAAACACAATGATAATGCTTTGGGCCGATATACCTCGTAGGCTAACCAAGTGTCGCCGGAATGTCGCCCAACAGGCGGGGGTCCAGGGGCCGCCTAGGCCCCGGAAGGTTCGAGGTCCTAGATTGCCGGAGATGCGTTCTGAACGTTTTCCCGGAAATAAAACTGATCATACTGCATGCACATTTATGATTCTATTTTCACGATTTTTCGCACTTATAAGCATGCATCGATATTGAAAACATCGCACCTCATGCCTGCATCCATTTGACGTTCTAGTTATATTCAAAACATACAAAACGATGACTTTTAGTTCTTGGGAGGGAAACCAATATGCCTACCGATACGATTCATTCACGCAAAGATAAAACAAGAAAATCCTCACAGACCAACAGGCGAGGGTTTACGGGCCGCTTAGGCCCCGGAAGCTCCGAAGTTCCAGATCTCCAGAGATGTGTTCTAAGCGTTTTCCCAGAAATAAATTCGAACATAATATATGCCGATTTATGGTTCTATTTTCACGTATGTTTCGCATTTATAAGCACTCATCGATATTGAAAAAAAATCATACTTCATGCCCGCGAATCCATTTGACTTTCTAGTTATATTTAACACATTAAAAAAAAACACATAAAAAGGCGATGAACTCATGGAACATTAGAACCAATATGAGAGCCATTCATTTACACAAAGCTAAAATGAGCGATTCGCACAACCTGACAGGCGAGGGTCCAGGGGCCGCCTAGGCCCTGGAAGCTCCGGGTCTCCGGTTGCCGGAGATGCGTTTTACGCGTTTTCTCGGAAACAAATCTGAACACAATGTATATAGATTTATGGTTCTATTTTCACATTTGTTTCGCGAAAACCCGCATCGATATTGAAGAATATGCCGGACTCCATTTGACTTCCTGGTTTGACACAAACATAACAGGCCTATAACACACCACTGCACGTCCTGGCACTCTATCTGTAATTTTTATGTTGGGACATGGTCAGTTAGGGATGCTGAAAAGTGGAGGGCCCAAAGATATTCGCCTCCCCCCCCCCCACCTCTTCCCACTAAATCAAAAGTGGACGGCATTTTTTATTTCTCTCTTTTCCCTTTTGCTTTTTTTGTTTTGTTTTTATTTTCGTTTTCTCTGTTTTTGTTTTGTTTGTTTTTTTCTGCTTTTTCTTCTGTTTTTTTTTTGGCGCGTCCAAGGGGGGGTCGTTCGCACCTGACGACCCCCCCCTAGCGACGCCCCTGTTATATGAATTAGATCTTTGGATTATGGACGCGGAAATTCTTTAATGGACGACGGCTGAATATTGAATGACGGTAGACGCTTGTATATGAGAGGTTAATTGGTATTCAGGCACTTTCCTATTCAATAGTAATACATTCTCAAAGGTTATCCATGTAGAACAGGAATGTAATTGCTGGACGCTGATTGCTGGATATAGACCCAATCCCCATTTAATTTATTTGCATCTGCGTAGCTTTTCGCGAACTTCCTGTTTGTACCAAATCCGAAGTTTTCAACATTGGAGAGATAAGGCGTGTGTTGGACAGTTTATATGTTGTGCAACTGTTCGTAAAATGACAAAAACGTCTCACGGACTATAACCAGATGGACAAAAAAACGACTCCAGATATTTATTTACCCTGAACAAAATTTAGTTCCACAGAAAAAGTACTTTTCCCGAGATATGACCCACTTTCAGCCTGGTGGTATGCGGCAGTTGGTACAAGTGACTTTTATTGACCTCGCCGTGTGCGCATGCCCAGTTACCCTAGATTTGTAATGGCGATCGCGACTATTAGTGAAATACTTATAATGTTTGATAAATCTCACTAATTTGCATTACTAACAACACTATCGATAGGGACATATTCAATATCAATAATCATTTTGTTAGACACTTTTACGTGAGCCTGCCTTTAAGTTCATAGATCTATGAGTTATTTGAGAACAAAGAAGTTGCGCAACATTCCTGTGCTGCCTAAAACATTACAGAAAGACAGGATTAAAGCATCAGTATACTAATGTCACGGTTTCTAATACGATCAGTATTGCTTCAGCAATTTTTCCCACCTCTTGCATATTGCTCCAATTTATAGCTAGATTACTAAAGTTTCCACTGTCCATGTGAATCCTCGTCCCCATAAAGATATCTGTAACATTTGCACTGACACACATGTTCATCTCTGAATGTAACTTGAATGACCAAAGATTGGTTTATCCTATGTGTGAGCGTAATATTTTACCATCGCCGGTTGTCTGTTGGCATCAGACCACTAAAACAAATAGTCCCGATCCGTTGACCCCCAGTGAAGTGAATTGTCTTAAATAATATTTCCTGTGTTGCGACGAATAATTGGAAGCCAGTGGTAGGTGTTTGGAGTATGATATGTGTTCGCTTTTGCTGTGAGTTTGATTTTAACCCAAAGCTTGATAAGGTGTTGCTAAGAGAGACTATTTGGGTGCTTGTGTACCGCTTTCTCAAAGCAGAGAAAAGGTCAAAAGTATGACGTCATTTGTACGAGCGCGCAGAAGTAAAAATCTAGGTGGGCTACCCCGCCAAGAAGTTTGTCAGATTGTAGCACTTGAATTACTTATTGCTGAAATATGGAAGTCTAGACTTATTTAGGGAACCGGCGAAGTGCAATTACGTTAACATTGCCGACAATGTAAATCTTTTAGTGCTCTAAGGTCTGTTAGGTTACATTGACAGTTAAATGATCAGAGTTGTTTCCCTTTGATCATGCTGCAGAAAAAGGATGCAGGAATGAACATTTGGTCGGAGGTCGCCAAACAAAATACACTCGTTCTAGACTTACAGTGTATATCTATTCTAACTGATTTATTTTAAGTGCCAAATACCTGACTTCACGAATACTGTGTGATTTAATTTTGTAGGAATATCTTTATATGCCACATTATCTGATCAGTACTTCCGCTCAACGTTTGTCGGACGACATGTGCAAAATGTTTGGTCTGTCGTAACTAGATCAACAACCAGCCAGACGATGCTAGGTCCCCCGCCCAAATGGCAGCGATAATTTTGAGAGCGGTGTTGCTGTCGGGCATATAAATGAGGGAGGCAACTGCTGCTTGCCATACATACTGAGAGTTTCTGTTTCTGTTTGCATAACATGAAGCCCCGTAATCACCATATTCAGATTTTACCATCAGGTGGCACCACCTGTAGGTGCAAGTGGGCAAAACTCAATCCCAAGTGACATCTCATGGCATGGTATCTGTATACCAACTTTGAGAAAAATCAGTCAAGTTATTGCCCGGAAACCAAATTTAGATTTTGCCACCAGATAGCACCATCTGTATGCATAAGTGGACGGAACGCAATCTCAAGCAACATCTACTATCATGGTATATGCATACCAAATTTGAGAAGAATCCGATGAGCAGTTCTTAAGTTATTGCCCTAAAACAAATGTCAGATTTTGCCACCAGGTGGAGCCACCAGTAGGCAGAAGCGAGCGAAACACAATCCCGAGCAACAACTGATGACATGGTATCTGCGTACCAAATTTGGGAAGAATCTGATGAACGGTTCTGAAGTTATTGCCCGGAAATTAAATTTAGAAGTTGCCGCCAGGTGGTGCCACCTGTATTTGCAATCCCAAGCGACATCTGATGACATGGTAAATGCATACAAAATTTGAGAAGAATCCGATAAGCGGTTATCAAGTTATTACCCGGAAAGTTAGGGTATTTCGGAGGAATCCGACAAAGCGTTTCAGTTATCGTTTGCAGCACTGAAAGATGGAACGAAACCCAGTGGCGCCACCTTCGGGCAGATTTTGCTGAAAGGCAATACCAATCGACGTCTTGTCGCAAGGGATGCCTATGCCGAATTTCAGAAGAATCGGACAAAGCGTTTGGATGTTATCGCTTGAGAAGAATATGAACGGACATCAACGAACATTCACAAAAAGATGGAACGAAACTCAATGGCGCCATCTTCAGGAAGATGTTGGTGAAACGCAATACCAATCGACGTCTTGTTGCCAGGGATGCGTATGCCGAATTTCGGAAGAATCAGAAAAAGCGTTTGGAAGTTATCGCGTGCGAAGAATTAGAACGGACATCAACGGACATTCACAGAAAGATGGAACGAAACCCAGTGGCGTCACCTTCAGACAGAAGTTGCTGAAATCCAAAACCAATCGGCATCTTGTCACAAGAAATGCGTTTGCCGAATTCGAAAGAACCCGACAAAGCGTTCGGAAGTTATTGCAAAGAATTTGAACGGACATCAACGGCCGCGTTTGTTGCGGGGGACAAAAACTGCGTGGCCCTCTTTTGAGATTCTCATCTTACTTTACACTGGTAAACTGGCAAAGAATCCACATAGGTGTGAAGCATAGTAACCATGATTGCTGGTGTACGACGGTAGCACCACGGTGTGTCACTGCCCTTCGGAGACTGTCACTGGGAAATTATCTTACCGTGGTATATTTCCACAATAAACTAATAAATACAGGAATTGGTCTTGGGTCATTGTATAACTGTTTATGAATCAAATGCAGCGTGGGGCATAGCGTCGAGCGAGCGTAGATACAGACAATTTCCTAGTTCCGAATCTTTCCCAGATCCGGGTCAGTCCAGATTCACGGCTGCATTTGTTTGTGATATACGGTGTTAAAAATACCAAACTTGCATGGCTGAAAAATATAATTAATTGTCTTCCTGTAAACAAGTTCAGCATCACCCAGACCTTCGTTTGAAGAGAGAAAACTGAACTTGTATGTCGGCCAATGTCGAGCGGACGGCGATTTGCGCTCTGTTTCTATATGTGATATATGTTTGTCGGCCTGATCCATGAAAACTAGGAGGAGATGGTGGACGTTTTCTGCATCAAAATAGCATAAAATTATTAAATAACCTACCACGTAGAATACAAGTCGATCTCGTTCTTAGAAATCGTTTTATTCTACGGGAAGTAAGTCCGTGTCCTTTACCTAGTTCCGAATCAAATTTTGGCGTCATGCTAAAGGATGCAGAATTCGAACGGAGTTACGTCCCTTGGTGATTTGAAAAAGTAGAAGCGCGATCCTATGCTCCAATCTTCGGGATTTGAATTTGATATGTTGAAGATGTTAAGGTTGAGTTATCTTTGCATAGATTAATATATGGATACCGTAGTCCTCTTCCCAGTGAGTTTAGGCAGGTAAATTGCTATTGAGACATATTTAGACCTTAGGAAAACGATCCGATTCGAAACTGGAAGTTTGACCCTGACTGGGCAATGAACATCACGAATAAGCCGACCATTTATCGCTATATTTACAAATCATCTAGAAAAACTTTTATTGCCATATTATTCAGCAGATATTAAAGCATATATTTCAACCTTGTAGTTAGATTTAGGGTATAAACTAAGGCCAGTAGCAGGTGCCGACTGTTAAGGGAGTAGAGGACGTTCATTTCCCTGCTCTTATGGGGCTACAACATGGTGATTTGTCGGATTTTTCAAAACAAGCTGAATTTCCTAACAAAAGTACGCAGACATCTCAAAATGGAATAAAAATCAACAAAAGACACAACACAACCATTTATGCGTTCTACTGGTGGGTCGATAGTGTGATGGGACGGACCAAAAATTGGCATTTTAAATTCAACGGTTGGAGGGTGCAAAGTGCTCCATAGGTTAAAAATTATTCCTCCGGAATACCCCCAAATTCACTCCTATTCACTTTCAACAAAAAGAATACTTCTGAATGGCTAATAATTGGAACTTCAATAATATTCTCCACACCCACCCCGATTCCCCACCTCCACCCCCTCCTGGAAATAGGACTGAAAAGGCTCAGTTTATCTGTTATACCGCTAATATTTTCTAAGAATATGGTGTCCCCCTGTTTTTATTACATATTTAACAAGCACTATATGTGTTTAGTATTATATAGCAAAATGGGAAAAAATTGACCTTGGGGAGGTTGATTTATTGAGCATCAAAGAAGAAAAAATCCAAATTTCCCTGTGTATTCAGTGTTATGACTTTTAAGTGGTATACATGCTTTTGGCTACCATATTTTTTTAACGAGTATGGTGACCCCCTATTTTTTTTCCATGGATCATCTTCTCCTAACCTGATGAAAAAATCCTGAAATTTAAAAAAAATTCAACCTCTAGAAATGAACGTCCTCTACTCCCTTAAGTGGTTCGGAACTAGGTGATACACTGTATCTAAAAGAGGAAAATGTCGAAGTACAGAGACATGGCATGTATTTGTAGTAAAAAACCATGACAATTGATATATTGGTTGTCTCGTGTTTTGTGTCACTAGGAATGTCACTTGTGTGAATTGGGATGAAAAAATACCAGCCTGGAAAATATATAAATCAAACAGGTTAACGTAGTCGGGAAGTCTATCTGCATGGTGTTACATCGCATAGGTATACTGAGACCCCACAGTGAGTCGTGTATATGGATACTAATGTAACGGACGGGGATTTTTAGGCGCTACCGGGATTCGATCCGGGGTCCTCTTACTTGCCACACCAGCGCCCTACCGACTGAGCTAAATGGAAATTCCCGCTAGCTGTGAGCTAGTACAAGCACTGGTGCAAGTGCCTCCCGGTACACTATAATATTGCGGTAACGATTATATATAGTATCCATACACGCGACTCACTGTGGAGTTCTCAGTACACCTTCACGAACATTGACCGACAGATTGAATAGGAGCATTAGTTTCTTTTTACCTCCAGGATAGGCGAAGAAAGGGAAATCTGTTTACCATTTCACCAACCTTACCATGTGATACAGAGCTGAAAACTAGATTATAGCCCAGCCCCTGAAAGTAAAGATAATACGAGAAATTCTGTATCCGCCAACTCTCCCATAAATGCTACAATATGATCAGGATCAACTTGAAAGTTGATCAGACACACATTGTATCACATTGTTACATGTACAGGTACAGCAACGACGTATCGTAACCTTGGGGTATTTGAGTTCCAAACTATCTGTTTCAACAGTATTTTCGTCATTTTGGGATTACACTCTCTTAGCATAGCACATATTCTAGTACTGAAACCCATGCGGGATTCGAACTGACGACCAGATTAAGGCACCCAACCGCCAGCACTATAGGTCGGCGATCAAAACCACTCGGCCAACGTGCCTTCCACAAAAACAGGAGGTATCAGACCGGTAGTCCTGAAATTGAACATACGGTTTGTTACAATTTGTAAAATACAGCATATCAGGATGAAATAAAAAGAAAAATGACAAGAAATATCTTCAAAAATGATGGGCGACGAAGTTTAAATTGGGAATGTGCTAAATGTTTAGGCCTGGCACACACGACCAAGTATTCCTTGACAAGTCAGACTAAATTTATGGAAGTCTTTAGTGGCCATTAGCTTCCTTACAAGCTTGCATTATAGACGATGATCGTACCAGAGCAGGGTTTAACGAATGTCCGTAACAGTCTTCCACACATTTGGTCTCACTTGTCAAGGGAAACTCGGTCGTGTGTAGCAGGCCTAATTCTGCATAATATTACGGTTCTTACAACAGCGTTAAATTTCAACATTAGCATATTACTTTTAAAATGACAAAGGTTTATCCTATGGAGACTATAGTTGGTGTGGCGTTATATAGCGATTCGGACAGAAAAGCCTTGTATTACAGATTCCAGTTCCTTGCCTGGCCTCTCCACGTGAAAAATTGCAATGAGCAACTGTTCGATCAGCGCTTGTTGACTAGAATCACCAATAACGTTAAATGCTTTCGTTTCTAAAATCATTTAAGTTCAATTTCTGGTTATATGCACTGCATCTCGGCTCATCCTTGCCTTGAAAACGTGCAAAATAGAAAAGATTTCTTGTATAATGACCATGTAATGAGGAGGATAGCTCATTCCATACTAAATATACCAAGAGCATATATAATATATTTTATCAATTGAAAGGAGAGGTAATATTGGAACATTTACTCATTCCATGACATTTAGTAAATACAAATCAATTTCGTAGTATAGTTAGGTCATGGGACATTGGTTTCAGCAAGCCGGTATATAATGTGTAGTGATAAATTGTTATAAACTATACTCGGGATAAAAAATATTGATTGCAATTGTTTTAAACTGTAAAGGATTATCCTTTTTGCCATTTTCCATGATCTATTGAGGTCGCTATACTAATTGGTTAGTAAACGACGGAAAATTATTATATGACTGGTGATTTTGGTTTGGAAAGACGAACAACCGATTATTGGACTACGGTACTACATGTAACACAAAACATTTACAATATTAGGGTTCGTAGTTGAGCGTAAGCTTTCAACGATAGCCGTTGACTTTTAGACACATGGTCGAATGTTCATTTCATGATCAAGGCAGCAAAGACTTTGTCCAGCATTGCTTCGTTTCCGTTTCACACTGCAATGTATTTCAACAGATAACAGAATTCTATAAAACGCAACAATTAACAGCACTATTCTTCGAGTAAATTTGCTTTCGTGCCATCTCATTGCGGCTCGACACACAACAATCATACCGTCATACACTCAGTCTTTAAAAAGGCAGCTGAGGTAAGTTTGATGTCGCACCACATGCCGTGCTGGCTGGTTTAAGTATTTCATTGTGTGATCAATTCCATGGATGAATGCAGCGGAAATTAACATGACTTGGATGGGACTAAACATTCGACAACAAAAGACAACGGCTTCTGCTGAAATTGGAGCGATATGCAAGAGGTGGGAAAAATTGACGCCGTCTGGTGACTAAAAAGCAACCATATGACTCTACAGGAAAGTATTCGTCGACACCTAGCATTCAGACCCGAGAATACGGTGGATTCTCGGACATCTAGCATTCAGACCCGAGAATACGGTGGATTCTCGGACGTAGCCTTAGTATCTCAGTCGCGCTTTATTGCAGATGTTCATGTGGAGACTATGAAGTATCCACACGGCCTCTAGCACCAGCTTAAGCGGAATTAGATACGCTAGGTCAGGAGCTGTGATGACAGATCAGCTCAAACAACTCATCTGATGTTAATGGATGAGCATCATGGACGTCTGATGTCTTAACATGGGGTAACCTGGTAAATGCAAGAAACCTAGAAAACCTAACCTGTAATGTCCGACGTCGTACGGCTTAAATTACCCACCGACATATATTTGTCGAGTGACATGCACAAAGACTGCGCTCCTTTAAGAACCGTAGTAATGGACAAGAGCAGCATACTGCCGAACAAATTCTTTATTGGGATGGAATGAACATTCGAAATCCTTAATCATTCTAAAAGTAATATGCTCATGTTGAAAGTTAACGCTGTTATAAGAACCGTAATAAGTCTTCTTTGAAGTATGTAATTGCGCATGAATAACTGACACAGCAGATTTTGCAGGCGTAACCATTTGCAACTAATTACGATCCAGCGTTGTTTCTCCCTCAGCGGACAAGGAGCTGTCGGTGTCAACGTGTGTGTTTTGTTTTAAACTTATTTCATTGTATTTTAACAAAAGGATAGGGGACAAGTTCTTTCAACTTATTTTTCCCTCTCCGAATGCAGATTAAACAACACATAATAGAGAAAGAGAAAGCCTTATATTAACAATGTATATAAACAATATAAATATACATACTTAAGATTTTAAAGTCGTTTTTTTTATACCCGAGTATCTTAATTACTAATTTTAGAGCCATTAGCAAAAAAATGTAGACAGGCCGTATACGCACCCGTTAGCGTCTTTGGTGTTTGGTAATAACGACGGACCGTGAACCATTCTATTGTAATAAACATACATTAGACGAATCTTTGAATGTCTTTAATAAAGTTTTGGACAGATCTAAATATTTTTGTGTTATTAAAAAGAGAAAGAGACGGATTGCCCAACAACATTTGGTGAACGGTTATATTAGGCGGGATAATATCAAATAGTTCCGTTCTAAGATCTTCGAAGAGTGGATAGTAGATTAAAAATGTTCAGAGCATTTTCAGTTCGTTCCCCGAGAGAGCAGTGTCCGTTTTCATGAAGGCTTACACGATGTGTAAATCTGCGTCCAGTTGACTGCAGCCGTGGCGTAATTTGTGTGGAGTATATCTAATTTTCTAGATCCAACAGAATGGTATGAAGGTGGTAGATTTATGTTAGAGAATTTGAAAAAGAATAAATGAGTAATAGGATGTAGAGTTTCTTGTCTCAAGTGACAGAATGTTCCACGAATTTAAAAAAAAATGTTGAACGTGATCTCGGTATGACATAATTGTTGCATTTCTAAGACGATAGGGTGTTATTTCACCAACAAGAGGAGTAACATAGTTTGTTAGATATTGTGGTGCTTCGCCAATATGGATTTTAAACATTGTTGATAATTTTTAGATTTCCCTCCTTGCTTTTAGCGTTTCCTACCCAGTTTCAAAATAAAGGTAACACAGAAACAATATGTGCGGCAGCTAATTGTAACTTTTCTGAAGTTTCAGTTTTTTCTTCGATACAGTTATCCCAGACTACAGAGGCATATTCCGTTGTCGGTCTGATGAAGCTGATATAATTTTGGTTCGACGTTTTTCTTCTAGGTTTAAATTTAAATTTACGCAAATTTCCTATGCTTTTACATGCAGTTGAACTTATACTATCGATATGACTTTGCCATTTACAGTTGCTTCGGAGTACCAAACCTAGATGACGATGATTATTAGATATTGGAAGACATGTGTTGTCGAGATAAATCTAAGGTGGATTTGCTAAGTTTTTGTTGCTAATCAATAACAGGACGGTTTTTAATGCGTTAAAGTTTAGTCGCTTCGGAGTACCAAACCTAGATGACGATGATTATTAGATATTGGAAGACATGTGTTGTCGAGATAAATCTAAAGTGGATTTGCTAAGTTTTTGTTGCTAATCAGTAACAGGACGGTTTTTAATGCATTAAAGTTTAGTAGCCATTGTTGAGACCAATCGAATAATCTAAGGAGGTCATGGTCACTTCAATCTCAAGAATATTAGGTGACTTATACATCACACACGCATCGTCTGCAAACAGGCGAGCGAAACAAATAAACTTTTTCAACAATATCATTGATACAGATCAGAAAAAGAAGCGGCCCAAGGACCGATCCCTGTGGAACGCCAGCGTTACCTGACCTCATTTGGCATGTTTGGGAGCACGTTGCTCCAATTTGTGCACATTGATTCCTATCATCAGTGAGATAATCCTTAAATCAAGCTAATAAATTCTCTTCTATTCCATATTGCTTTAATTTAAATAAAAGGCCTTTGTGCCAGACACTGTCGAACGCTTTAGAAATATCACAAAATACCACACACTCTGGCAATTTCACCGTCATCAAGCGTTTTACATAAATTTTGATTGAAATCTACTAATTTTAGTACAGGTGAAAGACAGGGGGGGGAAAAGCCGGACTGGTACTCATGGAAAACATTATTGGAATGCAAATAATTTTACACATGCTCAAATACTACTCGTTCAATTATTTTTGCCACGCAACTTAACAGGGAGATTGGTCGGTAGTTGGAAGGTAAGTGTTTGTCTTCTTTTCTAAATACTGGAATTATGTTAGAAATCTTCCATTGTTTTGGAAATTTTGATGAGGACAATGACATGTCAAATAAAATTTTAAGTGGTCACTGTGAGCAATGACAGCTATCGAAGGTGATCTGGCAGACACAATATCCGGTTTCCCGTGTGATAAGCCTTGAATTGGGAACTTCTATACAACCTATTCCATACTAAATAAGAAGAGAATGAGGAGACTGAGCATGGGGATAATTGATAACGACTAATTGATTTTAAAGCAAGTCCATTGGTAGTAGCGTCTATAGTTACGTAACTCGCATTTCGGTTGTTACCGTGACATAAGCGGCAACACGGAGGAAGGTAGAAGAAAGTTCACAGAACGGGAGAGCGTCTAACCAAAGAGAGCGTATACCACTCCGTCGAAATTAAGCGGTCACCAGATTAGCTTATAATACTGAATGACGGACTAGATGCTTGTATTCTCATTGAGCGGCGTTCTAAAATATTTATTTTTGCACAACAGCTTTCTCGAGCTCGATTGGGCCTGTGGAGAAACACTTGAGTTGGTTAGTTTTTATGCAAATTGCCGACCACTGACACTGCTCCTCTTAAATCATGCTATTAGCATCTCTTAGAAAAAAAGATTCACTGTATGTATAGCTAGGCAGACGTAAAGTCTTGTGCAGTGTTCTTGAATCTTCACATACAGCTTGGAGCGGCCTTCATATTCAGCGGCGTACTTAAATCTACATCTAGTTGCAGCGGTTTTGCTATTAAGTTTCCCATTTTGGTAGCGGTCTTCTTATTCAGCGGTCTTTTCACGGCATTTGTCTCACTTGAATGGACTTTCACACTCCCAGTGATATTTGTAGTTTTACCCTGGGAATAATGAACATGACCAATGTACATTTGTATATCGGTGGAAAGCTTATTTATCTACGATTACACATATACGCTTGTGGGATCGATAGGAATAAAGTTATTCCAATTTTGATACTTGTCTTTTCATAAAATGTATCTCTATTTTCAAACGTTCAGCTTCCGAAGCGTTTTAAATTTTCAATTCAGTTGTTAACTTTGTGGACTAAAGTTCAGCAAACTATAGATGTCTCATTTATAAAACCAATTGTCTCAGATTTTGTTCTGTGGATTTTTTTTAATTGAACAATATTGGATAAAATGCGAGGATCACATTTTAAACATCGGTATCTAAACAAGCAGAATGCTATTTGGGCAATTGGAGCATAGCTGTTTTCTTTACCTGGCCCAAAACGACCATGTCATATTTCGAATTTCCATGATGAGCAAGAGAAAGAATTAAGAAGATCGCCGATTAAAAAAGCCGCTGTCAAATGAAGATGGAGAAACACTGATGTGAAAGAGAGGTAATTTTTTATAACAACGTCGTTGAATTTCAAAACCGCTGAAACACGAGCGTCTAGCCCGTCATTCAATATTCAGCCGTCTATTGAAGAATTTCAACATCCATAATCCAAAGATCTAATTCGTATAATAGCATTAGCACCAAATTAATAGAATAAATCATAGTATGCATAAAAATAGGCTAGTTCTGCAAGAGAGAAGCGGTCAACAGTTATCAATGATGCCGGCAAGACATCATGATGTTCCAAAAATATCAAATCCGTATCGCCGATCAGATCGCTGATTAAAAAAGCCGCTGTCAAATGAAGGTGGAGAAACAATGATGTGAAAGAGAGGTAATTTTTTATAACAACGTCGTTGAATAACAAAACCGCTGAAACATGAGCGTCTAGACCGTCATTCAATATTCAGCCGGCGTCTATTGAAGAATTTCAGCATCCATAATCCAAAGATCTAATTCGTATAATAGCATTAGCATCAAATTAATAGAATAAATCATAGCATGCATAAAAATAGGCTAGTTTCCTGCAAGAGAGAAGCGGTCAACAGTTATCAATGATGCCGGCAAGACATCATGATGTTCCAAAAATATGAAATCCGTATCGCCGATCAGTATTCTTAATTCATATGATTTTCTTTGTAAAGTCGTTATCTAGAATATGATGTATCTCAGCCACGCTTTGATTGTGACTGTTCATATGAACACTATGAAGATGTTGCAATACATGGCTTCAGGGTTAAGCAGAATTAGACACAAGTTGCGAAACGCAACGCCATAAATATTGCACGCTACGCTCGTATTTTGCTATCAGCATGCGATATGTATCGCCAAATTTGAGAAACTTTGAGTCGAGGCGCTTGATGGTATAGCCCTGTTTTGTAAGTTTCTGCGATGATCTTTTGTGACGTTGATTAAAATCGTCACATTTAAATTGCAAATGCTAGCAGGCGAGATATGTATGCGCCATATGCAGGTCCCACTGGAATATTACTGTCCAGATAGGGATAGTTTACGATGTCGAAATTGTAATCATCTCTTTTGTCGTAAAGTCGACGAGAGAGAAGGCCCGCTTCATTTTTATAGAGATATAGATCTAAATGTGATGTGCCGTTAAGGCAATCTGTAGTTTCCTTCAAATCCAATGAAGGTGGATATATATCCTTCACTGCGTCATTTACATAGCGATTATCAACCGCGAGAAGATCGGCTATATAGCGTTTGGTGAATGAGAAGGAACGGGCTTTGAAAGGATCTGTTTTTGAAAACACCTGTACACAGTCGTATTCATAAGAGAACAGATATAGGTCGGCCAAAAGGGTGCACGATTATCTTTATGATGTTGATATATTGTTTTGCCGCCAAATTTCACATGGATATTATTACCGAGAAATTCAAGTAACTCTATAAACAAAGAAACTTCCCATAAATGATATCCTTTGTATATTTAGTAGAGTTATATGCTTTATGGCTTCTGACATTAATATATCGGCGATCATTTTTATTGAACACCCATACTATTAATGAACTAAGGCGGTCAATAAGGTCCTGATGAGGGATAGTAGTATAGAGAGCCGAGAAATCCCATGTGGATGCATGTCTGTACAATATTTGTCCTTTTGCATCAAGTTCTACCGTAACACATTTTGAGGTTTTCAATATCCACATGCATTCAATGCCAGAGTTTTTAGAAATAGTGGCGCAATACATTTCCTTAAATGCTTTTATCTCCTGAAGGGCTCTCGTCAGAAGGATTGAAAGAAACTTGGTGGTGAAGCTTCTAGATCCAGCTGTGAATCTGACTTTGTGTGGTGATGTATGCGTTTCGGAAGTCCAGTACACTCTCGTTATAACGTTATGAGTGGTTGGAAGACAAACACCTCTTTCCTTGAGAAGCGTTTTGAGATTGTTAAACCGACCAGGCCTGTGGGGGAGGGGGGGGGGGTGCCCCCCGTCCCTACCAAACCATAACCCCCGAGTAGAGAATCATGGGGAAATTCAAGATGGCGACCACGTGGGGTACCAACAAATTATGTTTTCGTCATTTTCTTCAAAATTTCTGCCTTTCTGCGATGAAAAATAGGCAAAAACTATTTTATTTCATATCACATTAACCAGCACCTGGTAATAGTAATATTCGCATTATATTATATCATTTGGACCTTTATCTGTTTGGACTATGACGAATTTACTCAAAAGATTCGCTAGAACTTCTTGCGAATTGAGGTTTTTCAGTACTATTTACACATTTCAATATGGCGGATTGTTTCAACGTCTTTGTTCTGGGTGAGTTCCAGTCCGTGAGCGAGTACTGTAGGTTCAACTTTTTTTCGCTTTGACCACTCAATAACATACTCTTCCAGTGGAGTCAGGACTATCTTCTGGTCCGCCTTCAGGTTTATTCTTCTCGGCTCGCTACATTTAGGTCCTTTCATCAGGAGTGTTTTGAGGTCTTCATCACTCAGTATGTTGGCATGATATATAGCCAAGGTGTGTTTTGGTTTTTTTTAGAAAACTGCTCCTTGTGAAGGTCGCTGCGAACTAAATGTAGATTTTTAGAACACCACTCAATAAGTGGGTCGCTGATACTTGAAGGTAAAGATATGACAGTTGCTGAATATCACAACCACGGCAAGCCAAGGGGAAATTTTGTTAGCCGCTCACTATGTAGATCGCTGCAAATGAAATTGATTGAAAAGATTTAAGTACACCTTTGAATAAGAAAGCCACTGCCAAATGCGATTAAACATATTACACTAAAGACTTTAGAACACCGCTCAATACTAATTAAACGCAACATATATAGGTGGCGGGAAAAGATACCGGCGTACTGACAAGAAGTCATGTGACCTCACAGGACAATATTCTGACTGCATATCTAAAAACATCACAAGAATTAAAAATTACCCCTGTGATGATTTGTATCACAACCACGGTTTTATTGTAGATATTCATGTGGACATATTGACTGACATGACCACTCGACCCCTAGCACCGGCTTGAGCGGTATTAGATAAAAATATTCAATTGTAATTCTCTAATAGCCCTATCAAGTCAAATGATGGAAAGTAATGCATTATGTGACAGTTAGATAGAAGAAGCGGCCCAAACGGGGGAATATTAGCAGAATACAAGTTCTTATTCAGAACACTAGTATGTGTCGCCCGAAGCCGACCATGCGCTTCATTCTTCACCATGTTAGTCACAAACTACAATCACATCAAGGCTGATGCTAACTGCAACATGAACTGTTTTCAGTCAGTCACGAGATTGACAAAAACCCCATAAAATTCTCATGACCACTTTCATGGAGGATCGGCCCCCGTGCGTCTAAGATTCTGCTACTTACCACATAAAATAATCAGTTGACCAGAAGTGGAAAAGAGGGTTACCGCTTTTCCCTGCATACACACAACCTGATCCAATGTGTAGAGAGGATTGGAGCGATATGCAAGAGGTGGGAAAAATTGACGTCGTCTGGCGATTAAAAAGCAACCATATCACTCTATAGGAAAGCATCCTTCGGCACCTAATATTCAGACCCGAGAATATGGTGGATTCTCGGACGTAGCCTTAGTATCTCAGCCGCGCTTTTATTGCAAATCTTCATGTGGAGATTATGAAGTATCCACACGGCCCCTAGCACCGACTTAAGCGGATTTAAATATTCTAGCTCGGGAGCAGTGATGACAGATCAGCTCAAACAACTCATCTGATGTTAATGGATAAGCCTCGTGGACGTCTGATGGAGTCTCATGCGCACATTTTCTCACTGGTTGTCAGCATGAAGGTGTTTGGGTTGGGTTTCAGGGCGTTAAAAGGCATTAATTTGGCAAAAAAATCCTCAATGTGAAGAAAACATTCTTAACTTTTCTATGTTCACACCAAAACAACAAATCTCATCTCAAATTGGCGAAAATAATCAGAACTTCTATATTTTATCATAAAAGAAACAAATTATGCATGAAATTACAGGCAGCCGGTGTTGAATGATTGTTAAAATTAACATTCTTATTCGGGCGTTCTGTCTTACTCATTGTAAGGAATGTGACAGAAATATTTGTTTATTTTCTGCCTATAATAAAAGACGGAATATGTGGTCTACTGTGGAGGAATGATATCAACATTTGTAGTGGCGAGTAATAAGAGAGATGTGTAATTTTTAATACAAGTTTTAATCTAAGTTATATCCGTGTTCTATGCAGCCATCGATTAACATTTTTACTCCTAAACGAACATAAATTATCTGAAGAACTATTGTTCCTGGTTCTTTTGTGTGTAAAAAGCAGACTTTGCAATAATTCTGCCGAACAAGTTTGGTTGACATCGAGAACTGGACCCCAGTCAACTCCTCTACACATAGATGATGCCAGGCCTAACAGGGATTGTTGTGGTGCTATTCTTATCCTGCCATGTTCACAACCTTTTACCGACTCATCTGGATGGATATACGTACAACCAAAATTCTCACCCAGCAGTTAGAACAGATAAAACAACTCTAAATCTAACCAATCATGGGACACTAAACTCCATTTTTAAGAACCAGGTAACTGAAAACTAACTTTCAAAAAATAGGGTTCAGAGGAGTCCCAAACTCTACAAAGATATTGTTTACTAGCCCTCATGTTATCCAGTGATATATTGTCTGCAAATCCTGAACCCAAGAAAATCCATATGACCAATGTAATAAACCGGTAAAATGCAATGAAGATGCCATAGCATGTCACCTCTGTGATGTATGGCTCAACAGAAAATGTATCAACATGGATATTCCAACATTTCAGTTATGCCAATGTGAGCATTTAAAGGGCTTTAACTGTAACTTTTGTACCTTAACACCATTTACTGATTAATTTTTCAATGTAAGTACTACAGGAAGTCAATCAGATAATAATACAGCTCATCAAAACTCAGCTTCACATGCTAAATAGAATTACTTTACATCGAGTATTGAGAACACCAAGGGAGACAGCAAAGCAATGTGGTCAGTTCTTAAAGAGCTGCTCCCAAATTGTAAAGATTCTCGTATTTCATGTCTTGATACAAATGGCAGAATCATATCAGATCGCAAGGAAATTTCAAACTGTTTCAACGCCCTTTTCAATAACATTGGAAGTTCCCTTGAAAGTCAAATTCGTCCCCCATCCTTCGATTTCCAATTTTAATTTGAACAAATACTTGCCACAAACAGAAACATGCTTTGCGTTCAGTCCCATCTGTGAATCTGATGTTCTAAACCTGCTTAACAATCTTTCTGAGAAGAAAGCCTGTGATATTGATTATTATTATCCAGCAAAACTGTTGAAAATATGTGCTCCAGTCATCTCCCAAAGTCTCACTTTTCTGTTAACTTGTCCCTTTCGACTGGCAAAATTTCCCAAATTTGGAAAAATGCCAACGTTTCGACTATTTTCAAAAAGGGAAGTAAGCACGACCGTGACAATTGCCCTATTTCGTTTCTCTCGATAATGTCTAAATTCCTAGAACGTCTTGTTCACAATCAAATATATGACATTTGAACTGAACAAGGCTTGCTAAATCCTGCCCAATCAGGGTTTCACAAAGGGTATTCTACCTAAACAACTCTGCTGAGAGTAACAGAACACTTCCAAAAACCTTGTCACTGGATCTAAAGAAAGCCTTTGATACACTGGACTATTCCATCTTAGTTAGAATCTCTCATGTTATTGCCTTTGTGCAAACTGTTTAGAATGGTTCAGTAACTACTTGTCTGATCGCACACAGGTGTCTGTAATTAATGGCGCATATTTTGAACCAATGTTAGTAAAAACTGGCGTACCTCAATTGAAGCGATATGCAAGAGGTGGGAAAGCTTCCCTCTGCATCTCACATTCAGACCCGAGAATACGGTGGATTATCGGACGTACCCTTAGTATCTCAGCCGCGCTTTTGTTGCAACTGTTCATGTGTAGACCATGAAGTATCCACATGGCCCCTAGTACCGGCTTAACCGGAATTAGATACGCTAGCTTGGGAGCTGTGATGACAGATCAGCTCAAATAATTAACTCATCTGATGTTAATAGTTGGAATAAACGCCTCAACATGGGATAAACCAGGTAAATGCAAGACTACCCAGAAAAACTAACTTGTCTCACCTAACTAAAAATCTAACCAAGTTTCGATATTAGGGCCCTTACTTTTGCATTATATGTAAATGCTCTGTCTGCGTCTGTTTCTTGTTCCAGCGTCACTATGTATGCTTATGATACAGCTTTCAACTATGGTAACAAGAATTAAATGGAATCCGCTCAGTTCTGCAAACTGAAATGACCTCTGTACATGATTAGCTAAGAGCTTACAAGTTAAGACTTCATTTGAAAAAACCCAAATGTATGATTATATGCAGTAGTGCAAAACGTAGTAGGATCACAGATTGTACGCTGTCCTTGGATGTTGATGGAACTAATATCTCCCAAACCACGAATATTGTCTATCTCTGGGTTACTCTTGACTAAAACATGCAACTCAGACATCATCTCAATTCGTCTGTATCACAACTAAATAGAGCTGCTGGCATTCTCAAGAAAATCTCGCCATTTATTCTGCATGCGCAGATGTGATAAAAATATACACTGTATATGTTTGCACGTCATGAATTCCAATTGCAATTTTTTTTTAGTCCAGACTAGAAAAAATGGAGTCTAGACAATAGTTCCCTGGAACACAGGCCTACCACCAGACAGTTACATTTGTCTATGCAGAAATATCAGAGCTACCACTTTGCATTGAGGGATACCAAAACTTTACCCCTTTCCCCAAGCACAATTAATAGTTCTCCTGCAGTGATAATACAACTTTATCTTATAATAAGAAATTAACACTGGGAAAAGATATCACCCACAATAATTAGTTGGGTATAGATCTGACATAAATGTAATCATCCTCGAATTGCCTCAAATTGTTCCCACACTATAGTCTTGATATATTATCCAACATTTGTTCCCACACTATAGTCTTGATATATTATCCAACATTTGTTCCCACACTATAGTCTTGATATATTATCCAACATTTGTTCCCACACTATAGTCTTGATATATTATCCAACATTTGTGTACATATATTTTCCTGCATTTTTATTTTTTATTTTTCTGCATATATTTCTCTCCAGCCCGAGTTTTTCTAGCACTATAGGATTCACGTATATACTCATGGAAAATCGTGGGTCATATTGAGCTGGACTAGAGGAAAGTCGAGTTAAATGTTCTCTTGTAATCTTTCCCTTTCCACTTCTTCATTTCTTCTGGGAGGAGCGTTGAAACAACTATTGTCCGAATTCCCTTTATTGTCCCAATTTGTGTTTTTTTTTCTGGGATAGGAAGTTCGAGTTATTGTTCCATTTTTTCAAAATATATAGTATTAAATGTTATTTTTTCAGAAAGTCTTTATGCAGGCGCTTTCAAAAACCGATCCATTCAAAGCCCGTTCCTTCTCATTCACCAAACGCTATATAGACGATCTTCTCGCTGTGGATAATCGCTATATAAATGACGCAGTGAAGGATATATATCAACCTTCACTGGATTTGAAGGAAACTACAGATAGCCCTACAGGCACATCATATTTAGATCTATATCTCTACAAAAATGAAGCGGGCATTCTCTCTCGTCGACTTTATGGCAAAAGAGATGATTACAATTTCGACATTGTAAACTATCCCTTTCTGGACAGCAATATTCCAGTCGGACCTGCATATGGCGTATACATATCTCGCCTAGTAGCATTTGCTAGATCCTGTGTTAAACGTGACGATTTCAATCAACGTCACAAAACATTGTTGCAGAAACTTATAAAACAGGGCTATTCCTCCAAGCGCCTCCACTCAAAGTTTCTCAAATTTGGCGATACATATCGCATGCTGATAGCAAAATACGAACGTAGCATGCAAGATCTATGGCGTTACGTTTCGTAACTTGTGTCTAATTCCGCTTAACCCGGAGCTAGGGGCCGTATGAACCCATGTACTTCAAGATCCTCATGGTGCTCATATGAACAGACAAAATCAAAGCGTGACTGAGATACATCATTCTCTAGATAACGACTTTACAACGATTACTATAGATTAAGAATACTGATCAGCGATACGGATTTTATATATTTTAACATCATGATGTCTTGTCGGCATCATTGAAATCTGTTGACCGCTTCTCTCTTGCAGGAAACTAGCCTATGCTTATGTATACTATGATTGTCTTTTTGAATGTTATATGGATAGATAGATAGATAGATATTTATTCACCAATAATTATATACAAGCAATACAAGGACATAATTTCAGAAAACTTTGGCGGGAATAAAACCCCTGGGGGCTTGTTCTATCCCGAAAAATATACAAACAAACGATGGTACAGATACGGTAGGTGAAAGCTTTTAACACATACAATTATAGAAAAAAGAACAGGGCAAGTTAATGCACATAGGACATGATACTATAAGGAGAAAAACAGGCTACATTTTCATGAGATAAGACTTGAGATTAGATTTAAATAGCGAGGATGAGAATATAGATCTGAGCGGAGGGGGAAGTTTGTTCCATTCCCGTGGTCCTGCTACTCTCAAGGTATAGAAAGAAAAATTTGACTTGTAGAAGGGTCTGTAAAGGTTAATTTGCTGGTTCCTTGTTTGATATCGATGTACTGCATAAAGTCTTGTAAAATAATTTTTAAGGCGTTTCGGTATAATTTCAGGGTGATACATAAAAGTATGTACAAAACTTAGGGAAACATATAGGTTAAGTTTTGTTAGAGGTAGGATTTTTAATTTCGAAAAGAGAGGTTGCGTATGGTCACGTTTATTGGATGAGGTGAGAATTCTTATTACGCGTTTCTGTAGTACAATTAACGGGTTAAGATGAGTAAGGTAAGTATTGCCCCAAAGAATGTTACAATAAGACAGGTAGGGATATATCATAGAATAATACAGAATATAAAGTGTTTTGTTGTTAACAGAGTTTTTTATATGATTAATAACTCCTGTATTTCTTGAGATTTTTTTGCAGATATAATCTATATGGGTTATCCAACTTAGTTTATTATTCAAGATGATGCCCAGGAATTTAAAGTTACTAACCTCTTCAATGTCTTGGCCGGCTATTTCTAGTTTTGGGACATTTCTCAAACGTTGTATTTTACTTGGGCTAACTATCATATATTTAGTTTTTTTGACATTTAAAGATAAGCGATTTGCACAAAACCACGTATGAAGTTTTTGAAGTTCGTCGGTCATAATCCGAGCAGCATCAGACAAGTCTTTAGAAGAACAAACTACATTCGTGTCATCAGCAAAAAGGATCAGTTTGAGATAATCTGTTACGTTATTAATATCATTTATATATAACAAAAATAAAAGCGGTCCAAGAATAGATCCTTGTGGTACACCACATGTGATATCGGTAGAAGAGATTATATTATTATGCGAAACAGACTGTGTCCTACCAGACAGGTAGCTTCTGAACCAGTTATTGGGTGACCCGCGAAAACCGTAGTGGTATAATTTGGAGATTAAGATATCATGATTGACTGTATCAAACGCCTTGGATAGGTCCAGAAACATAGCTATGCTGTAATTTTTTTATTCTTTTGAAGCCACCAAGTTATCGTAGAGAGATATCGCAGCCTGCGAAGTGGAATGATTTGACCTAAATCCGAATTGGTTCTCCGAGATGATGTCATTGTTTTCCAGAAAAGTTGTCATCATGTTTACTGCAATTTTTTCTAGGATCTTGCTAAAGCATGGTAGGACTGATATTGGCCTATAATTCTCAAATAACATGGGCTCGTCACATTTGAAGACTGGTGTAACCTTTGCATGTTTCAGAAAATCAGGTACTTTTCCAAGCCTGAAGGACAGGTTTATGATATGAGCAAGAGGAACAGAAACAGAAGAAGCTACAAGTTTTACAATGGACATAGCAATACCATCCAACCCCGGTGCAGCCGATTTCAAGCACACAATAATATTATGAACATCATTTGGAGTTGTTGGAGAAAATTCAAAACTTTCAGCAGGTGCAGTACCAAGGAATTCGCCAAACGTTTTTGGAACCGTAGGAATTTTCGAGTCTAAATTAGACGATAGTGAGCTAAAATATTCGTTAAACTTATTAGCGATGGTAGGACTGTCGGTTTCCTCTTTACCATTAATTAAAAAGGTATTAAATATGGATATGGAATAGGTCTTTGGATTATGGACGCGGATATTCTTTAATGGACGACGGCTGAATTATGAATGACGGACTAGATGCTTGTATTTCAATGTGGATAGTCCGAGCAATATCAGTAAATGGAACAGTCTTAGAATGACGCGTACTGAATATTCAAAGTTATTTAATTTACTTAATTTACTTATTCTCTGGAACCACTCCTCAGTACAGCTGTTATTGGTACACTTTTAGGTCTTTGTTACCACAGCTGGCAAGTGAAAGAATAACAGCGCAGATAACAGAGGACAGCTAATGTTTCATACTGGTAATGAGACAACACTTACAATTACTTTTGCAAATGGTTGCGTGGCGCAATCCTACATGGGACAATAGCACCTGCTTACTGTCCCAAGTAGGTTGTGTGTGTGAAACTAACCTATTTTTATGCATACTATGATTTTTTTTTTAATTTGGTGCTAATGCTATTATTCGAATTAATTCGTTAGTGGACGACGGCTGAATATTGAATGACGGACGAGACGCTTGTATTGTCCAATTCAGTCAGTTGTAGTGTCTGCAGTGGTATAACCAATACAAAGCCGCTACTACATTGTGGTATCGTGTTTGAAATTAATACAGATCACAACATCTGCAATAGGGTAATATGTACATAAATTCTCTGACAATGTACCAGATATTCCGGAAATGTTTATGCAAATAGTAGACTGATAGCTTGAACATTTCATGAGATGCTGCAGAAGCGATTTAGTTGATTAATCAAAACATTGTGTAAGTTTGTCCTTCGATGGTAAAGATGAAAAGGACATATATTCGTCCGGACTAAAGAGCCCAGTTGTCCCTCAATCAGACTTTATCTCATGCCAGTATTTTGAGACAAAATGGTTCTTTTTGATGGAAATAAGAAATGGCAGGTATGTTTTCGCAACTATGGGATGATTTGGAAGGTTGTGCATGGGGCAAAAGTTTTCCGGTTTAAGTTAATCGATCAGATGTTGCGATTGCTTTTCCTGAGATGAACAAAACCAAACAACAAAACGTTTCCGTGATTTTGAGCCATTCTTACATTGCAATATTTCAATCATGTTTATTGTATTGAGATAGATCTACGGTATGTACAGCCACTACTTTATTCTACAATCACACCAAAATAAATACTTTTTGATACTAAATCAGATAATGTGGTATTGTTTATAACTAACGGTAGCCTGATAAATTGCACAATTTTTGATGTGCTGATGAAGCCATTCGGTTAATAAATCATACTATTGTGATATATTTTACCTGGGATAGACAAAGTTAACCCTACCAGGCCTGGGGGGGGGGCAAAATTGCCCCCCCCCCCTACCAAACGTTCTGCGCTATCTCCGGAACGACAAAAAGCTGACACTCCGTGACTTTATAGTTTATCATATTGGGGTCATTTTGAGCCTATTTGCATGACCCCTCGAGGAAAGGATCATGGGTAAATTCGACATGGCGGCCACCAGGGGCACCAGAAAAATGATGTTTTGTCATTTTTCTTCAAAATTTCTGCTTTTCCGCGATGAAAAGTGGGCAAACCCTATTTTATTTCACATCACATAAATATTTACTAATTTATCATGCACTTTTTGCAGAGAAATTGCATAAATAAAAAATCGAAAAATCTGACCAAAAAATCGATCAAAAATGTCATTTTTGAAGATTACGTCACTGTGACGTCATCAAAGCGGTCATCTTGGATAGAGCTCTAATAGAGCTTGATCCAAGGGTATAGTGTGGTAAGTTTCAAGTCCCTAGCTCAAGGGGTAAGAAAAATAATTAGGGGGGCCATTTCGCTCCCCCCCCACCCAGGCCTGGACCCAAAAAAGCCCGGGCCAGATAGGGATAAACTAAATATTTGGCCATATTTTGAGCCTCTTCTTTCCTTGAGTAAGACACACAGCTTGGATAATCGCTGCATTTTTTCAGAATCATATGATATCCAATAGCTTTAATTTGAGACCTAATTTGTTCATTTTGATGAGACAATATTTTGTGGACTTTTTGCCAAATTAATGCCAATTTATCATGCTGAAATCCAACGCACATACTTGCAAGCTGACAACCGGACAGAAAATATGCGCATGAGTACCCTCTACACAAAAGAACAGTTTTCAGGTATGCAGAGAATAGTGGTACCGAAAACCTAATCTGTCAGTTTTTCACTTCTGGCCAACGGACTAAAGTCTCTGAATCTCTACCAGAACGTGTTTAAAAATACCAAAATGGACGCCCTGCAGACGTCATATTATAAACAGACAATTTTAGTCAATTTTGATGATGGCTTTTCCATTTATGCAATTTTCTACACAAAAATTAGAATAATTATCTGATATGAAACGATATCAAGGGGCTGTCTATATCTTTAACAAAAATTGACCCACTATGTTAGGCAATATGAGCCTCTACTTCAGCCTTTCAGTTGGTGCTAAGAGCGTTGTATTGGCACGGGCCACCTTCGCAATGAATTCAATTTGAAAACATCAATGGTGCTAGACTCAGGGTTCTGCGGTTGAAGTGTTGACCAAGTGAATGCATCGTGAAATATTGTGTTCGATAAAGTCGTCAATTTATATTCAAATTTGTTAAAAAAAATTCTCTTCAGATATGCCTTTCTTTTTCCTTTATGTTCCAATCAATGCCAGTTTGGACAAGAATAAGAACTCTGCACATCAGAAGAGAACAGTCGTATAGATGTATAATAGAACCATGATACGTGTATACAAAAGCTCGTATCTGATTGAACTTTGAACTGAATTTTAATCACAAATAGATCAAATTACATAATCGTACATTAACGTTACAAAAACTTTCCATCATGAATCTGACCGAGAAACTCCCGATTTTCCGGAATTTGTACCCAGAGAAATGAAAAACGAAGCATATGGGATTAAGTTCATATTGTTTACAAGTATTTCACAATATAAATGAATTCCAAAGTCATGTATAGATTAATGACTCCAGCATTAATGACAACACTTATCTGCCAAATAATAATATCCCAATATTTGTACATTATTGCGAGATCAAATGAAAATCGGAACAATGAGCCACGAAGGAACACAGACTCTCGAAACATTACGATACTAAGCAGCATGGTAGTAAAACTAGCCAACCACCCCGAAAGGCGCTAAATAGCTATGATGGCATAGCGTGTTAATAGTTGGCATCCATGGTCAATCTCCCCTTCATGGGGTGTTGATCAATGTGTGATCGGACGTCATTGTAACTTTCACATTTAAGGTATATTTTGAGGACATAAACGTCACATGAGACCAATCAAGTATGCATTAACAAATTTTTGATTTATCTCCAGAATGGAAATTACCAGCTAATTTTTTTTTTACCTGATAGCTTATCATGCCGGGCTTATTTCCAAACTATTTGCGTAATACTAGACACAAAACATCATGGGAGGCTCAATTTGCTCAGTATGGGACACTGGGGTTTTCCGCTATACTTCCTTGACATTTGGAGGTATTGCAAAATCTCCATTCCATAACACTTTTGTCTATAACAACTTGCTAACTGTGCAATTATTGAGTGTTTTAGCACGATTGTGTGAAATGTACATGTGTCAAGTACAGGTGTTCATTGGGAGATTCTCTTTTACAAGGCGAGAGAGGAAGGGGTCGTCTGCTTCATACAATCGAATAAACACAGAAATAAATTACAAGATGGAGATTCTTTCTCAAGTTTAACTGCTGTTTTCATCATGAAATTGATTAATAAAGCGACACAAATAGACCTAAATCCAAGCATGTTCCACAGAGCGCGGCTCAGCTGACAGAATAACTCTCCATTTGAGAAACATTGGCACGATGCCAACGGAGACCGGAGCATCATGCCAACATCAGTGGACGAGCTTTTTCAACAAATGGGAGAAAGGTTGTCAAAGTTTAAATATGTTTTCAACCTCTCATTATAATCTTTGTTGATAATCAATTTGAGCAGTGTAATAGAATAGAAATAATGTTTTCATATGAGTTCACCCCGACAAACGCATTTCTTAAATTCCAGAAAAACTCATATTAGCCTATCTCTCCAATTAAAGTACATATTAGAATTCAAAATGGAGCCATGATATGTCACACGAGACACTTATTGTTCACGTTAGAGTACATATTTATTCAGTTCGAGCTCTATTTCGTATGCCATCCTACCATTCCAGGCTCATCTTGGGCATATTTGAATAATTCTCCAAGCGCAATATCATGGATAATTTAAGATGACGGCTCTTGTTTTTCCTTTTTAGTCTTATCTAGGGCACTTTTCAACGCACGTCTCATTTTTGAGAGAGGCCACGTAATAGATTATCACTTCAGGCTCATTGTGGGTCTATTTGCACAATATTCGACACAAAGCATCACATTTCATTTCAAGCTCATTTTGGGCAAATTTATATAATTCGTTGAGCGAAATACCATCGAGACAATGCAGAGTTTTGTTTACATTTTGCGTATTAGTCTGGGGGAGTTTACTCTATCATAGTAGAATGAAAAAAAATCCATCTTGCCATGTATTTTCTCAACTCGTAATAGGGGAATCCAAGATATTCACCAAGATGGCTGCCAAGAATATAATCGTCCCTAGGTTTGGTGTTATAGACATTTCTAAGGTCGATTAAAGTAAGTAGACAGATGTTTTATCTCCCAGAAAGATAGCTGATAACATTTTCGCGTACTGAAATCGTACCGATTTTCGAAATACACCTATGTCTGATAATGTATGCTAACAGTAACCCAATTCGACCAAGTAACTGTGGGGGAAAATGTCCTCTCTACCAATCTATTCGCTTAATCTCCATAAAAGAGGACGGCGACCTCGGAAGTTATAATGTGTATATCAGAGTCAGTTTTAACCAGTTCGCAGTTTCCTAGGTGCAAATAATCATGGGTAATTTTAAAAGTGTGGTCATGTGGGTCATCAGAGAATTGATGCTGTTTGCTTAGTTTAAGGTTTTATATATAGCTTAGAGTACAAATATGTCAAACCTGAGCTTAGTCCACCATGTTCACAGTTGCCTGGTCTGTGGGATATTGGATGGTCGATGTCTACGTATAAATTTTTTCAATAAATTATGAAAATTAATAAATATATATATATTTTTTAAATCGATTTTGTTTTTAAATATTTTTTCTAAGTGTATTTCTCTTTCATCTTTGGCTCAATTAAAGTCATTCCCTACAATGTCAAGCCGCGTTACTACAGTTTTTAATTATCTACCATACCCTGAATCTTAGCTACCATACCCTGCCCTCTATGACATAGAATAAAAGAGAAGTTGAGAATAGAACCGCTCAACACGGTCATTTAAAAACATTCTCAGAAAAGAACGAAAGCCTACCTTTCCAAATGCCATCCGTTTATTACTTCCCAAGTGGACCAGCCTTCGGAATATATGCGCTTTGAATATCTAAACCTTCCCTTGAGGAGAGAAATTCATTCTTCGCGCCAAAACACGGCTTTTCAAACTTTTAGCCAGCACTCCGGCAAAAAACACTTCCGTCAGAATTTTAAGAACCGGGCTATACAATATTATCAGCGACGATTGGTCGAAATTATCCACAAAAGTCATCTCCGGCCAACTGGATTATCTGCCCCTGACTTTTGGAGATAATTTCGACCAATCGTCGCTGATAATATTGTATAGCCCGGTCCTTAACATTCTGACGGAAGTGTTTTTTGCCGGAGAGCTGGCGAAAAGTTTGAAAAGCCGTGTTTTGGCGCGAAGAATGAATTTCTCTCCTCAAGGGAAGGTTTAGATATTCAAAGCGCATATATTCCGAAGGCTGGTCCACTTGGGAAGTAATAAACGGATGGTATTTGGAAAGGTAGGCTTTCGTTCTTTTCTGAGAATGTTTTGAAATGACCGTGTTGAGCGGTTCTATTCCCAACTTCTCTTTTAATCTATGTCATAGAGGGCAGGGTGTGGTAGATAATTAAAAACTGTAGTAACTCGGCTTGACATTATAGGGAATGACTTTAATTGAGCCAAAGATGAAAGAGAAAAATATTTTTTAAAAAAATCGATTTAAAAAAATATATATATATATTTATTAATTTTCATAATCTTTTGAAAAATATTATACTTAGACATCGACCATCCAATATCCCACAGGCCAGGCAACTGTGACCATGTTGTGTCCGTTTGAGCCTGATTGAATAATCCTCAGATCAAAAATGATTAAATTAAAAATGACAAGTTTTAAATTATAATTTAGGTACAAACTTAGACTCTAAGTGACGTTTATAAAAATGTCGCCAGGTGACATTTATGAGCTCGAAAATGACCATAAATTTCAAAAGAGAGGATGGCATCCAGCGACAAAGTGTTATTGAAGCTTTTGGCGGGCCTACTGATGGGCATTCGTCGCCGATTTGTCGTTCTTCGCTGCCCGTAAACGTTTCGGACATATGAAACGCAGCATAACTTGGCGCATTCGCTTGCTACAGGTTGTGTAAAGCACACAGTTCAAGCAGGAGTTGGTGGCGACAAGTGCGTTGCATAAAACGGTGAATGTTCGGAATTCCCAAATGAAGCCCACTCCTGGACCCATTACAGCAACAATGATCAGAGACACAGCCGTGCTTATGTTGCAGGCGAAGAATATCACGACGATGCCCAAGAGAAGACGTGTGATGTGGTTATCACGGGCTTTTCTCTTCTCGATGCGCGGTTCATTTCGAATCGCGTCCATATCACGATGTTCCGCTCGCGCCTTGTTCAGTCGTCGAATCACAAATGTGTTAAGACACGCCATTACGACAAATGGGATCAGAATGGTCGCGGTGAATGACAACCAAAAGTTGGCAGCTGTATATTGATCGTTTCGACCAAGCGTTGTCAACTGAAAGGTGTAGTATGTACCGTTTGTGTCTGGGTTCTGTACTGGGACTGGTACACGCAAGAAAAATGCTGACACGTTGATAAGAATTCCTAATAAGTAAATACAAAGGACAGTAACTCTTGCACGAAAATTGGTACAAAATGCCTTTGCTTTCAACGGATGACAGATGGCAATGTACCGTTCCACCGTGAACGACATTGTTATCAGAACCCCAGTAGTATAAAATATTTGCGAAAACGGATACCCATACGAGACATAATAAGAAAAGAATGTTTTCCAGTTTTGTTGCTGCGTAATGTACCCGTAAGCATTGAAGAGTAGAGGAGCCGATACGACAAGAAACGAAAAGTCTGCTATCGCCAGTCCTACAAAATAAGCAGATGAGTTTGACTTCAGGACTCCCTTACTGAGAGCAACCAGAGCCATGAAATTTCCCACGATACCCACAATTACTATAATAGGAGTGTATATCCCAGTCGCCACAAAATAGACAGTCTCGTATACCCTTCTAGCATTCTGGTCATTGTCCTTGTTGAATCCTTCATCTAGTCGAGTGGCTGAATTATAAGTTGTATTTGGAGGGTCACTTGTTATAGGGAGATGAAACTTGCTTGAAGAATCATTGCTTTGGCGAATTTCGTCCAGCGTAGCGTTCTCCACCAAGAATGCATCAGACCGAAACGAATGGAGTATAAGGAATAGCAACACCCACCAACTCATATTTCTGAAGAAAGACAAAAAACATTGGATTTGTAAGTACATATATACACCACTACTGGACACAGACCCATTAACGGGACACACCCTCTATAAATACTATGAAGAAACACCATTGATTTGCCATGATAATTTTGATGATTAACCTTTCCAGCCCCCCCCCCTCCCCTTACAAAACTTTCTATCTATCTCCGATACAATCACAAATAAGAGCTGTCATGACTTTATAGACTGTCACGTTGGATCATTTGGAGTATATTTGCATATTCCTCCGAGAAGAGGATCACGAGCAAATTCAACATCGTTTTTCTTCAAATGTCTTGCCGTTAAATTATTTGAGTTCACATCATATAATATTTTCTACGGGTGACAGATCTATTTGCTATTTGCACGAGAGCTATATTGGACACTTCCTGTTGTTATACGCGCAGCATTCACGGATAGCTATAGGGACAAGTTTATACAGGTTTAAAAGGGAAGTTGAATCCGATCAGTGTTCAAAATTGCAGCCATCTAGACCACGTTATTCTGTCGAAAAATCAAGTTTGAAAAAATCAGCTATTTCTCACCTAAAAGTTTGTTGAGGAATTTATTTTTTTGGGCGCACAAATGTACCAAATGTATTTAAAATACCTTGCATTTATCAAGGAGATACTCTTCTTCAATTCTCTGTATCAATTTCGGCAATTTATACTACATCATTTAAATGCATGAGAAATTTGCAACAAAGGTACCACTACCCTCCATGCATTGTCAATGGCACTTGCTGGTTTGTTTGGCGCCGTTGGGGTACCTGAAATATCCGCTGATTTTTTCGCAATGAATAATATTCCAACGTCATAAACATATGCCAATGAAATAAACAGTATATGAATAATTCGTTCATGACTTATCTGAAGAATTGTAGTGGCAGTTGAAAAAATATAACGCCATTTGATTCTGAAGCGTACAAAAACATAAAAAGACATGTCAAAGATCAGTTCTGAGTGATGCCAAAATTCATCCTAAAAGACCTCTAAAAACGTCCAAATAACTCTGTGACCCGTATCTGTATCTAGTTTCCAGAGAAAATAATATTTAGAAAAATTCAGAAAATCCGACCAAAACGAATTTTATAATATGATCCGAAAAGCCAAGTTGGTTTCGTCACATTTTCTGTTAGAGCTGGATCCATGAATATATTCAGTCCCATAACCCGCGAAGTAAGAAGATATTAGGGGGTCCCTTCCCCCCCCCCCCCCCCCCCCCCCAGGCTGCGGTATACCCTAAATTCCCAAGCCAGATGGTATGGAGATAATGGTCTCTTCATGCCTTTCAGCTACCATTAAGACATAGCATTAAATATGCTACAGGGTGTAACAGACCCATCAACATGTTACACACAATAGCATGGCCATTGAATGCCAATCAAATTGGTCGGCAATGAATGAGTTTACCCCATATAAATCATTGAAATTAAATACCATCAATTATGGTAATTAATGAAACAACTAAACATCCTCCCACTATTTCAGTTAAACAACTTCCTAATTTGATTATTTACTCACAGATTTCTCAATAATCCTCTTTCTATTCCTATCAACTATTCAAATTATTTTACAAAACTTTCTATTGTTATCCCACTCGACAAATCAATCTCAATCTATGTAGGGCGAGAGTGCACTCAAATCTGTCATTTTATTGCACAAAATCGAAAGCATCACGAATCTGAAACGCCTCGCCTAATGGAATAAAATCATGTCCATCACAATCACTATTGAAGTGACGACTGAAATCGCATCTCATTCAATTATCATGATATGTGAATCAGTGTACTGAAGGGGGTACTTTCTAATTATACTCAAATTGTAAATCTTGAACTCAACTCAACTCAGACTATCACAAGGGACACGAGACAAACCTATTTTATACAAAAAAATATTTCATTTATCTACGTCAATATACACTGAGCTCCCATTTTTTCTTCTAGAACTATAACATAATACACAGAGCTTCATGGTATATTCACCATGTATTTTACATTTATATATTGATACATGAGCAGTGTGGCTAACGTCACAGGACCTACGAAGTAGAGTAGGCATTAGGACTCGAACGCGAACTGAACTCTTGGAAATCCCCACCCCCAGTTGAAATCCTGCCCATATTAAGATGGGCACCGCCCAAGTCAGAATCGCCAGTGATTTTCATCAAAAATCACCAGAAATTTTCATCAAAACTAGGTCAGCTCAGAACTTGTTGGTAACAATCTCCTAATGCGCCTTCATTCCAAAAATAAATAACGATCGCCGATTTAATTTTACAATTTTTTAACTAAAGGAAACAGATTGAATAATAAAAAGTTCAGTAGATTTCAAGCTTTACGCGTGAAAATACATTTACATCTCTTTAATGGTTTTCAGTGCCCTTGTCCAGGATCAAAACAACTTTTTGAATCGCATTATTTTCCCAACAATACAACAAATTTTTATATATAGTACTATAGTAGAAAGGTAGCATTTATGTAGTTTACGGTAATTCAACTCAAGACCAACACCTTCTCTGCACAAGATAATAATGATTCTATGTCATTCTCCTGAGCATATCCGGTACAAAGACGAATAAATAGCGTCTCTACATCACGTTGTTATCTAGATATATGAGACAACACATTTTGGGTATCGGCAATCTGATGAATGTACTCTTCCGGTTTTCTTGTTTCACATTATATTCTATGGCGGTTGATCGGTGATTTTCTTCGTTGATAAACGTTAAACCACATCAGCTTCGTTGTGTGAATCTGAATTGCATTGCTGTGACACACCAACACACTCCGTGGCAGTGATTCTGTATCCCCCAATCAAGGAATCAAAATGGATCAAGATTTGAAATGACAAGAAAAATTTAGACATATTTTGTTTACACATGTAATTTTTTGTTTAAGTTATATCCAAGTGTGATATATAGCCAATATTCAAGAGGTACAAAACAAACCCCTCAAAGTATGTGCTCATATTTTCACATCATGATCAAAGTTACTTTATCTAGTTAAATTCTACCCAAAGAAAATAAATTAAGACCCTTTAAATATGCCGTCATGGCTTTGTTTCACCTTCAGTAAACTATTATCATTGTTGCTCACACAGACTAATCTGAAGGATGATACCACATCTTTCTTTCTTCTGCTGGGTTATTGCACCAGGCTGACTTAATTGGTTGATGTAGGATATTTCACCACCAGTTGGTAATCTGACCTGAATTTGACGCCTGATGTGGTCTTTGATGAAATGTTTGGATGTGAAATAGGATACACGTTAAAGGCCACAGTTTACATATACTAGGGAGATCGCGTGCCCTTTCTATACTACTCATCGCGCACTACTCATCGCGCATGCGCAGTCGACCCATTCTACAGTAGGGTGCAAGTCTGGCCCATGGAATATCAGATAGTGAAAACCCCAGGTCTCTCGACCCACCCTATCCCGCGCCACACCTATTCGACCCGCGTGCCCTTTCTATACTACTCATCGCGCACTACTCATCGCGCATGCGCATTCGATCCATTCTACTGTAGGGTGCAAGCCTGGCCCATGGAATCTCAGGTAGTGAAAACCCCAGGTCTCTCGACCCACCCTATCCCGCGCCACACCTATTCGACCTGCGTGCCCTTTCTATACTACTCATCGCGCACTACGCATCGCGCATGCGCAGTCGATCCATTCTACTGTAGGGTGCAAGCCTGTCCCATGGAATCTGAGGTAGTGAAAATCCCAGGTCTCTCGCCCCACCCTATCCCGCGCCACACCTATGCGACCCGCTGTGCAGTGAGTAAAGCGGAGTAGGAGGAGGAGGAGTAGGACACGCCACGGATTATACTAGGTAGGCTGGCAAGTTGGTAATAGCAGTGTAGATAAATGCACTAACAAATGATGGAAAATTAGCATTTCCTATTTCATAAAAACAATTACGGATGGCATATCCCACCAGATTTTGTACTGTGTTATATATACAGTGAAACATACAGCCAAGGGTTCCCGATGGGCATGACAGTGTACTCGCTGAGCCATCAATAAATAATAAAAAAAATAATTATAAATCAAATTTTCATCAGAATTCGGTCAGCTCAGAACTTGCTGGTAACAATGCCCTAATGCACGCTCATGCCAAAAATCAAGGTTCTAATGTCAACGGTTCTCCTTATTTTGCCGACGAAAGGATTCGGATGGACTGACTGACTGACTCACTCATTACCGGACAATTTGCGATCTGTAGCCTACTTCGAAGGAATATTTGTGATCGCACCCAGCGTCTCATGCTAATCTATTATTATTATTATTGTTAATTATCTGGGATTTAACAAATCCTCAAAAAGTATTTCAATGGTCCTGTGTCCCACATATGTAATTTAAAGGTGGACATATTTTGTTTGAACTTTTCTGAGAAATTGTTACAGATTTAAACACGACAGTTTTATGGTTCACAATTGAACCCCTTCTGGTGATCTAGAGGCATCAGACTGCATTGAAAGTATAATGGCAAATCCGGCATTCAGTGTTAGGTCGTCGCCCATAACAAAATTACCGCGTCAATAATCTAAAGTTTCTTGCAAGAGGGAAGTTTTCAATGATGGAAGCAAGACATCATGATGTTGTATTCCTTTTATATTTATTTTTCGTATTTCTTTTATTTTGCAATAAATGTTTACAGTCTGGTCAGATTGTAAATGTATCTTTAGTACTCTATGTAAATTGTCAGTACAGTACATATAGTACACACAGTACATGCCAACGTTACCTAATATAATGTAATATGACATAATATATAACATAACACAGTATACAATAATATGTTAATCTAGATAGAAAGTACACATATAAGTGCTAACTGTTGCCTGCAAACCAAAGAAGGGAAAGGAAAAGAAAAGAAAACAAAGAAAGCAAGGCAAGAGATGCGAGACCCAAATCAATAAAATAATGCTAATCACTTCTCATGATATCACATGCTTTTGTTGTTTTTTTCTCGTAGTTTCTTGTTTATTTATATTCTGAATCTCGTAGAATAGTTTAAACCAGTTTCCTAAGTCTTCCATAAGGTTAGTGTATCTGTCGTTTTTCGTGGATTAAGAATACAGATCAGCGATACGGATTTGATATTTTTGGTGCATCATGATGTCTTGCTGGCATCATTGAAAACTGTTGACCGTTTCTGTCTTGCAGAAATTAGCCTAGTTTTATGTATACTATGATTTATCCTGTTTACATGTTATTGTAAAAATAAGGTCTTTGGATTAAGGACGCGGAAATTCTTTAATGGACGACGGCTGAATATTGAATGACGAACTAGACGCTTGTATTTCAAAGCAATTATTTCTTTTCGTCAAGATGTGCTGTTTTATTTCGTGCGGTAATGCAATAAGACTCAGTTTTCTTCCGATTAATTTACTTTTATAGATATAGAACCTGCATATTAGCAGTATCAGATTCATAGGTGAATTGTATTTCGAGTGTGAAAGGACACCGAACAAAGCCACTTTTTTGTTGATATTTATTTGAATACCGTTGTTTGAATGTATCCAATTTGTAATTTCCTCCCAAAATGTGGTTATATGTTCATATTCGGCGAATAGGTGCTCGACATCTATTGTTGAGCGACATCTGCCAAAGGAATTTGTTCGTTGCCAGGATTATGGTTGATCCGATATTGAAACCACTGCAGATTTGTAACACTGCAGTACATGAATGGTAGATTGAACAGTTTGTTCCAATTATTAAAGATCTTCACCGTAAAAATTGCTTCATCGCGTTGTACATTTCGGGGTGTAGCCCCTTACACCCATCTTCATTTTATCCAGCCAATTTCTACGTTCCCACTTCGAACCTGCCTTGATTTATCTGACCCCTTCAATGTTCAAAATCCGAGGTGTAAATTTCACCTTCTAACGGCAGAAGAACCAATCAGAATGTACACATCGATTGCGAGTGAAGGTCAGTGAACTCACGCAGAGTGACATCATCCTCTACTAGCGGCGTCTTTCCTCCTAATAAGGTGCCCACAATTTAGGTCAGCCAATCAATAACGCTCTTGTGCGACCCATTTCGAATTTCAAATGCTTTCGAGGTCAGTGACGTCTCGTATCTATTTATAAGTTATTTGAACATTATAGGGGTCCAGATAAATCAAGGCAGGTTCGAAGTGGGAACGTAGAAATTGGCTGGATAAAATGAAGATGCTTACACCCGTTTTGCTGTATAATGTATCCTTTATGTTACACGGTAGGTACATATCTTGATGCATATAGTCGGTTAACTGAATAGTTGCTCTTCTGATGTAACTTCTTATTGAACTTATCAAACTAGCGTAAGTGAGAAAATTGATGGGGATATTATATTTCAATAGAAAATTGTCATAAGACAGAAATGCACCGGTTTCGTCTATTAAGTCCCCAATGAAGTTTATGTTGGCAGTTTGCAGGATTTTGTAGCAGACTGGTTTCCTATTTATTCTCATGTCAACATTATTCCATATATTCGTCGCATATATATCTTCTGCTTTTTGCGATTATCTTTGGAAAGATGTATTAACCAACAGTTTATCACGTCGCACCATAAGGGGTTTTTCATTGATCAGTTATATTTTTTGCATACATTTCTTCATTATTAACTAGATCTGCGATACTATTTTCAAAAAGGTTTTCATACTGGCTGCTCTCGCGGATGAGACGTCTCATCCAAGTTAACTTTAGTGCAGTAATGCAATTATGTTATGTTCAACATTTTCTACCCTCACTCTTCGTGCGGCTGTATTAATATATTGCGTTTCACCAAATAAATTGATATAGAATGGTATTCAGTTTCACAATAACATCTTTCGGTGGGATTGGGAGGGCAATGAAAAGGTGGTTCAGTTTTTATATAATCTAATAATATAATAGTTTTCAGAACTTTTACCCAGGGGTATGAGGGTTCTTTCTCACCACTGGCATAGCTCGTTCTCAATTTTCTTAATTTTATCAGTAAAATTTAATCGGATCATTGTTTCAAGATTTACAGAGAATTTGATTCCCATAAGGGTAAACTCACCTTGGCTCCAGTCAAATTTGTGGCGATGATTGAAAGTCTCACCATTGAAACTTCTTAAGGGAGCTCATTGATTCTTGAACAGCTCTTTCTGAGCCGTCGAGGATGAATGAAGTGTCGTCAGCGAATTGAGAGATTTTGTATTCTGTGTTCCCTATTTGGATCCCTGTAATACCTGGGTTGAAGTTTATAAGTCAAAATAGTATTTCAGCACACAATGAAAATATATGGGGAGACAATGGATCTCCCTGCCTGCAGCTTCTTGATATTTCAAAAACGTTGGAAAGGAAACCACTCTGTGACACCGTCGTTTTGTTTTTCCACTGTAAAATTACAACACATATAAGGGAGGTGGGAAGAGGTGCCGACATACTGACTGCGTCACATGACTGCACAGAATAGTCTTCTGGTTAACCTATTCTAAAGCACATACCAAGAATCTAACGGTTCGTGATATGTGTTGTATCTCAGGTACGCTTTTATTGTACCTGTTCATGTGGCAACTTGGATGATATGACCACACGGCCCCTAGCACCGGCATAAGCGGTAATAGATACAAATCTAGAGAGCTATGATGGAAATGCTCTGACAACTCGTATACTGATAATTGGTGAGCTGTTTCGCTGTGACAACTCGTACATTGGAGATTGGTGAGCTGTATCGTCGGCAGATGTAAATGACGGAATTTAACACAAAAGACTAGTCTGTAAGGCCCGATGTCGACCCAGCATCAACTTCCCACAAGTGCCAACATATATCAAAGACCAAAAGGTCTGTACAGGGGGCGGGCCTCGGGGACGAAACGTCCACCAGCAGAATCTAGCCATATACAGGAAAAAATTACAACACATGTAAGGGAGGTGGGAAGAGGTGCCGACATACTGACTGCGTCACATGACTGCACAGAATAGTCTTCTGGTTAACCTATTCTAAAGCACATACCAAGAATCTAACGATTCGTGATATGTGTTGTATCTCAGATACGCTTTTATTGTACCTGTTCATGTGGCAACGCATCTTTTAATGGAATCACCAAAATGGAAAAATTGGAGCACATTCGATATATATGACCATGAAACTGTGCTAAACCTTTTTCAAAATCAATAAGCAGCAGCATTCCTGGTATATTATTTATTTCTGTTTGGTGTATTAGATCATATATCAACCTAGTGTTTTCCCCTATATATCTACCACTCACAAAGCCTGATTGTGTGTTTGATATTAATCGATTTAGTACTGGTTTTAACTTTTCGACTATGCAACCCGAGTGTATAAACTACATTCAGTAGCGATATAGGGTGCCAGTTGCCAAGAAAATGTTTAGGTTTATCCCCTTTCGAGAAGCACGTGATAATACCTTGCCTCTGTGTAATCGATAATTCTGCATTTCTATACCCCTCATTTATTGACTTTAAGATGAAAAACTCAATATCTTTGAAAAGAAATTTCAAAAATTCTGTAGCGAATCCATCCGATCCGGGGGTATTGTTGTTTTTCATTTTTTCAGAACTGCTAGCATTTCACTTTCGCTAATTTCTCCTTTTAAAATGTAAGCTTCTTCACCAGTTAGTTTACTATTATCTTTCAACATATTCAAATACACTGTACTTTGTCCTTATATCCTTACGACTCAGAAGTTTTATTTAATCCAAATGAATTTAACAAAGTCGTATCATAGAGAGTAATATATCTTAGTCTCGCTTTGATTGTGACTGTTCCTTATTATTGTTAAACGATTGCATTCCTTAAATATCTTGAAATTTCGAAGATAGTATATACATTTTTCAAAAGTGGAAGGCACTGGCACAGGGATTTATAAATCTCTTATCTTAAAAATGTTCCTAGAGACAAGTTTCGTATAGAGTTCAAATAGGGCCGCTATATATTAGCTTATGCCATGTAGAATTTCACGTGATAATGATCACGATGTGGGATGAAGTTTACTCCTTACCAATAAATCGCGTAAGCTCCGATTTTTTTAGTACGCTATGATAGGTCTCAGATTAAATGGCAAGCGGAGTTTTGTTTGGAGTGTTTCGTATTCCTCCTTCAGTATACGGGCCGCTTCAACATTCCTACGGCTATATTGGAGAACGAAGGGAATAAACTCTTTGTTAGCAACTTTACCTGGGTCTACGTTCATACCAAAGGGTTGCCGTGTTTGAAGTGTTTTGATCCAAAAGGATTCTCGAAGTGCGCGGTGATTGTCAGTTTCTTCCTGTGTTGGAAATGTAGGAATTCTTTCTATTGGCATAATTTGAAAATGGTGCTGAAATGAATGTTAAGGTAGATTAAACATGTATATCCTTCGTCAGATAACGTGAAGCGAAAGTAGGAATATATTGGTTTGTCTTCAAATTCATTCAGATTTTATTCACGCCATTCACTTTGCTGTTTGTTTTCGTTGAACAAAGAATGAATATTCGGATAATCATAAACCATTTCTTGGGGGAGGGGTCAAATACAAACGTACTTTTAAAATCTATATAGTTTCGAACATGTAGAAAACAAAATTTACCGCTTTCACGAACAAATTTAGTAACTGATTTGAAGACAAGTGCTCCGAGAACATAAGTTATTGATGAATGAGTAACTCCGTTCGCTCTTAGTTCTTTTTAGAATAGTTCTTTACTGTTGTAGAAGCAGAACACATGAATAAATAATTTTCGATTGTGTCTGACTTCTGGCAGATGTCGTATATACCATTTGGGTGGTTTGCGACTATAAAAAATAAGAACTGGTGGAGATGTGGCCCGTTCTTGCGTATGAGGAGGACTTGATTCTAGACTCGTATTTAATAAATTTTCTTTTAAATTATGCACTGACTCGCGCCATCATCTCGAATGTCATTAGACCGACGTTCATGGATACCTGGTTCCCTCTGACGGCACGTTTGACATAATGGTCTGCAATTTAGTTGCCTTAGAAGTTCATGTGACCAGGTACCCATTCAAAATGTGTATGCACATTTTAGTATGATAACGTGGTACAGACATACGGTAAATGTTGCTCGACCAGTCTGTATACATGTGCATGAATTCGGAGAAGTCATTATGAACAAAATCATTTGCACACAGTTCGTCTTGGTTAACCGGGTCAGATTTTCTTTGTCTTTTGTGTAGTTCGGCTGATATTTATGGTGATACGAGGAACCATGGAGGAAAGGTTGATGGTGTGTTATTTTGAAGCAGTTCAGGGTTGATGGCAAGTTGAGCAATCAATTCGGCAGATAATAAGCTGAAATGTTCTGTCCCTGTGTCCTGAAGCATTTGGGGCTGGTAATTGTACCATATGTCATGTGATATATTACTAGAATGTTTTATATGATATGTAACGGGAATTCGTTAACCAGTAACGCATGTAACGGCATCGTCTTGAATGCCCCGGTACAGATACGTAGGGCTAGATACGGAATGCTGTCTGATTCTTTAGGTAATCAACTGCGTAGTTATAAGTTACATAAACGTAGTCCAGTCTGGACCGAATAAGTTATCTGGAAAGCATGAGAATCGATTTTTTATGTGCACCCCATGCTGTTCTAGACTCTCTCATCATGAGATTAATGGCTCCTTGATATTTAAGTACGATATTATTTATGTGGTTAAACCATGTTAGCTTCTCGTCTAAAATCATCCCAAGAAACCTTGATTTTTTTTGGTGTTGTATATGTTTCCCTGCCAAGGAGATATCACAGTTTCATTTTTCACTTCAAGGTTGGTGCTCAAGAACCATGTCGATTTGTCGCCTGGTAACATGGATTTTCAGTTGTGGGATTAAAAGAGTCGGGTATTGAAACGTCGAACAGCGTTGAACTTATCACTCTTCCTCGAGGGATGCCGTTATCGAATGTGAATCGATTTGAAAGTGTATTCCCAATCCGTGCCGTTCTAATTGATAAAAACAATTGATCCACCCAAACATACGACCTCGGAGACCTATCTTTTGTCACTCAATTAGGACACCTTTTCGTCAAAGCATGTCATATGCTTATCCAATGTCCAATAATACATATACAAGGTATAGAGGGTATCACTGTTTTTTGACGAATACCATAGCTATTTTATCGAGAGTGGTGAGAAAATTGGTATTTTCACGAGTGGCGAAGCCACTATTTATTATATTATAATATTATTATATTATTTATTATACACTGTTGTGGTACTATTAGTTTATTCTGGATGTTTGAAAATATTAAAATAATTCAGGTTTTTTAGGGCTTTTCGACTAAAGGTACACTGAAACATTGGTTATCTTCACCCTGACGGTTTTTTTCGATGCTGAGAGAAGAAAAACGCAGATGGGATTTGAGGCTGATTGCATCTTCAAGGCAAGTAAAGTGAAATGATTGAAATTGTAGTGTAAACGACTACTTACCTTATTTTGATTGTGACTATATTGATCAGCAATCGTTTTCCAAACCTTATTATATAAAACTTATGTTGATAGAATGCAAAATAAAAGAAATATTTATATTCAATAAAATATTTCGTTGCTCGCCACGGCGTGCACTGGGCGCCGCCATTGCACCACTGCGTGACGGTGAAGTCAATGCATACTCATCTAAAAACGTCACAACGTCATGGGGATTTAAGGTTCATTGTGATGGTCATGCCGATAATTCGCACGAGAAGCAACCCAGTAAATCCACTGACGTTCTAGTTGATTTTAGTAGTTCAAGTGTAATCATGAAAATATTTACGAATTTGGAAGCATCGTCGTTCAACTCAAATCACTAACTATTGCAGAGGACGCTCTTTTTTACTGCTCAGCTTCAAATTTTGTCCAAATTGAATCGGACAAGTCTTAGTTGAGAAACTTCTTCAGCTGTCGGAGATAACCTAAAACACTTTGCTTTTAGGATTTGCCGCGCTAGTTTTTTCCTCGAATTAAAACTCGAACCCAAAGTGATTCAAATGTCCGTAGATGGAACGTCCCTGGATCAAGCGTTAGCCGTGACGTTGTCCTGAATGCTGACGTCATCAGTCATGTCATTCTACAGGCAACATGGCGGAACCCACGTCGACCTCGAAGCGGAAACAAACCATTTGTAATAAAAATAATAGGTTATCGCCCTCAACGACAGACAAATTGTTGGTTATATTTCTTTAAGAGTCTAACCTTTGTATTAAGAACCTAAATAAAATGAGGCAAGTACTCTTAAGGACCGCTTTCCATACGGATGTCGCGGCCCATCAACACAATGCTTATTTGGATTTCATTACCCATGTCTTTGTTCAGTATATATCGTTACAAGCGCTACATGTATGTTTTAAAATAAATAACAAAAACATTAGTGAAGAGAGATAACATGAGTGAGAATGGAGTCGATGATATTGTCTATATACAAATTTCAGATATATTTTTGTCATTTAGGTTATTCTGATAAATACTGTTCATTGCATTTTTTAATCGCATGGTTAATCCTTTGTCTTTGTACCCTCTCGTACACACAAAGCCATCCAGAAAAAAACACTGGTAGAACTGAAGTGAAATAGATGGTTACATGTATTTACCCAGAACATTACAATGGGTGAACATACATGTAGTCAGATTTAAACATGTAGGTCTGAGTGACAGAAAACTATAGGGTTTCACGAATTTGACATATAGGCAGAATAGAGTTCTAAGTTGGTGAGTACGGCAATGTTCTCGGTGTAGCTATTGGTGAATTGAGCAATTTTACAGAGGGCAAACATTTTGAAACTCTCACATTGTGCATCAATTATGCAAATGAGGTAAAGCTATTTCCAATAAGATAGTATGAACTCTACCGCTGGAGAGGTAACGCCCCAGGCTAAGGTAATGCCAAACTCGTCCAGGTTTAGTTAAGAAAAAAATGGCTTTTGAGTTTGAAAGCTGCCAGCTATATTTATCCGTCATAGCAGAACACACAGTTTGGGACATATAGAAGACATCTATATCGCTTTCAATCGGTCAGTCTAATGGAATTCATGAACCCAAATTTGTGACCCTAGCTGATAGACTTTTCTTTCGCATATTAATACATTATCTATCATTCTATACCATTCATGAAGTATGCATGAAATCTTTGACCTAACGGACAAACAGATTTTCTCAAGTTGTTCATCGTTCTGGATTCGTCCAATTGCGTGGAGTTATCTGTACTATAATACCAGCAATGTACTCGATACATCTGTCTATTCACGTCATCGCACTCAGAAGTACAAAGCCTCAATGTTCTACGACTATATTTGGAATCAGACACTGTCTTACTTAGCAAGGCCGCTGCAGTGAACAGCTGAACGAGACTTTGGAACGATGCTTGTAGCACTAATTCACCTCAACGCTGACAAACGAGACATCCAGTTACTCTTACTGATGAATCAACTCATTAACACGCACGTCGGTCGATAATCCTCTGATGTTGCATCATCTATGTATTAAATCAATATGATCACTTAGCGCCTCGCAGCAAGGCTGATTCCTAGGAAGAACATATTGTAGAATTCTCAGAAAATTCATATCAGTTGATATCAGAGATGGAGAAATCTTATGTACATCAAGAGATGTACAGGCCTTTATTTCAAACGAGATCTTAGAATATATACGAATTAAAGGTAACAGGTATATCGACTATAGCCAGGATTTTTGTCAAAAGAAAAAAATTGATTAGATAGCTTTCGCTGCAGATATTCTCCAATGTAAGGAGCTCGTCCATTCGTCTAGTGGGATAGCACAATGTGTACTTTTGGAAACAAGCATACAATTTGGCACATAGCTTTCTTGAATATTTTCGTTACTACTTAGGTTAGGGCATTGAAACTTTCCACAATATATCTCGAGGTGAAGCTCTACCAGAAAATATGAAAAATTCTAAGATGGCCGCTCTGATGACATCACAGTGACGGATCGATTTTTCAGTCAGATTTTCCAAGTTTTTATTCATATTTCTTTCTGCGATAATATTGCATAACACATTAGAAAATACTCATCCAATGTGAAATAAAATAATTTTGGACTCTTTCATGAGAAAGAAGAAAACACGACGTTTAACCCTATCAGGCCTTTGTAATAGATTTGGGACTATTTTTCGGTCAGATTTTTCGTATTTTTTATTTATGTGTTTTTTTCACAACAACTGTATGATAAATTAGTAAATAACCATCTGATGTGGAATAAATAGTTTTTGCCCACGATCAGGAATTTTGAAGAATTACCCTCTGCTGGAGAGGGGGGGCGGGGGGGGTATGCAAATAGACTCAAGATGCCCCCAATGTAATAATCTACAAAGTCACGGAGTTTCAGCTCTCAAATGTTTTGCCGTTCCGAAGATAAGACAGGACGTTTAGAGGGGGCGGGCATAATGGCCCGTAGGCCTGGTAGGGTTAACTCATCCCCTCATTGGCGCCATTTTCAATTTATCCATGATCCTCTGCGCGGAGGGTTATGCAAATAGGCTCAAAGTAATCACAACATGATAGGCGATAAATTCCTGGCGTCACAGATCAGCAATTTCCGTAGATACTGTAGAAAGTTTCTAAGAAGCGGACTGGCAGGGTTACGAACTCGCATTCTTCAGATTCATGAAACAGATGTAAAACAGCAACGATAACAGGCGGACATGGGGATATCCATGAAGTACGTAAGCCACTTCGTCCTAAAAATGAAAGCGTACCATGTTGTAAGTCGTTCGAGTACGTACGCAGGAAAAAGATTAATCACAATATAGCAGTGCGTACATTATTTCCATGATGTCTTTGCGTTTATCAAATGTTATTCTATTTTATTACCTTATTTGAAGTGGTAATTGTGAATCACTGGTGGCCACGTTCCAGTTTAATAATGGTTAAATTTGGAAACATGGAAAGAAATTGACTGAACGTGGAGTGGAACAATCTTGATCTTGGGTGAATCGTCAGTAAACTCATCATGGAACATCTTCGAAACATTCATGTTTGTCTCGAATATAATTGCGTATTCCAAGGTGAATCCTAGCAGTTTTCAGAATATCTAAATTTTGCACCACTATTGTTTGAAACAATTGCTATGTTCAGTTTTTTCGACCGTTTTGCTGTCAACAGACCTGAAACTGTCCGACTTCCTTAATCACCACATCCCACTGGCTGCTGTCCGTCCATGTATCTTCAAGGTCCGAAAACATGCATACTGAACTTCCTGAATGAGATTCCAAGCGAAGTTTAGTTTATATCTACTTGTTTCACTGCGTGGATTAATTGCCCATTTGCAGTGTTTTAATTAGGCTCTTTAGAGAGTTACTGCCTGGCTAGTGCTGGTATATTATTGTTTGTGGCTATGGTAGTGATATTTGTGTTGGCATGTTTACTTCAGACTGAGGCACTTCGATGCTCATCAAATAAAATCAGACGAGTTACGTATTTGAGCTGAATTGTCATCACAGCTTTTGAGCTCGCGTATCTAATTTAGATTAAGCCGTTAATAGGGCCGCGTGGTTACTTCTTAGTTTTCACACCTCCAACAAAAGGATACGTCCTAGAATCCTCCGTACTCTAGTTCGAATGTGAGATGCCGAGAGAGGCTTTCCTGTGGAGTCATATGGTTACTTTTTCGTCGCCAGTCATCTCTTAAATGTCTCACCAGTTTAACACTTTGTCTGTCTACCTTTAAATCTTAATATACATATCGTGCCGGTCCATTTACGGTAACATTTTATTTCTCATTATTTTCCGCGTAGTTGGAAAAAGGACGTACAAAGAGGTAACTAGCCTATGTTTATGTATACTATGATTGTGGTTTGTTGGTTTTGTTTTTTTTGAATTTGGTGCTAATGCTGTTATATGCAATATAGAATAGGCCTTTGGATTATGGACTCGGAAATTCTTAATGGACGACGGCTGGATATTGAATGACGAAGTAGACGCCCGTATATCTGCTTTTACAAATCTCTACATGTGTGACACCGTGAAGGTTATTTATCCACCTTCATCCGACATGCACTGTCCTACTGTGTCAAATATATTGTGCTGAATGGTATACAGATATTATCGATGAGAAATTCAACAAATTGACTGAATTCAAATTACAAGCGTCTGGCCCGTCATTTATAATTCAGCCGTCGTCCATTAGAGAATATCCGCGTCCATAATCTAAAGACCTATTCCATATTCCATATAACAGTATTAGCACCAAATTCAAAAAGACAATCATAGTATACATAAACACAGGCCCGTTTCCTGCAAGAGAGAAGCGGTCAACAGTTTTCAATGATGCCGGCAAGACATCATGATGTTCCAAAAATATCAAATCCGTATCGCTGATCAGTATTCTTCGTTGTAAGGTCGTCATCTAAAGAATGATGTATCTCAGTCACGCTTTGATTGTGACTGTTCATATGAGTACCATGAGGATCTTGAAGTACATGGGTTCATACGGCCCCTAGCCCCGAGTTAAGCGGTATTAGACACAAGTTACGAAACGTAACGCCATAGATCTTGCACGCTACTCTCGTATTTTGCTATCAGCGTGCGATATATATCGCCAAATTTGAGAAACTTTGAGTGGAGGCGCTTGATGGTGTAGCCCTGTTTTATAAGTTTCTGCAACAATGTTTTGTGACGTTGATTAAAATCGTCACAATTTACACAGGATCTAGCAAATGCTACTAGGCGTGATATGTATACGCCATATGCAGGTCCAGCTGGAATATTACT
>JAVTVY010028009.1:0-112963 GCA_036873755.1 Hanleya hanleyi | reverse complement strand
ACCTTGACGTCTTGGATGGCGTAGGCAGCGTCGTCGTGGTGGTGGTGGTGGTGGTGGAAGTGGTGGATGACTGAGATGTGGAACGCAGGATGTTCAAACAGGATATCACGTACGTCAAATCGTAGAACACGCCTGTAAATAACGTACCCAGAAGCACTACTAGACACACTACAGTACCCACTTGTGCTTTTCGAGTTCGTAACAGTAAGGGTAGATGTGTACTATCCATGGTACAATCCTACACTGAAGCAGGGTGGTGATAGGGGTTAGAATTTATAGGCGTTTCATGTCACGGCCTGACACCCAGGAATTAAACGAACGAGGCCACCCTTGCCATTTGACGAAATGATAGGGGATGCCACGTCGACGTTCCGTTTTCAAAATCTTTTCCACCGTGTAGTAGTCTTTCGGTGTTTTCACTATGGGTTGTAATTCTGCTTCGTAAAACGTGCCTTGCAGTGTTTCTCCTTGTAGATCTTCCAGTTGATAGACGTGTGGCTGTCGAGGTTTATGGCGAACGATGACAAAGTGCTCGTCACTCCAGTTGGGCAAGTAACTTTTCTCAAATTGGCCTTTCACTTTACTGATCCGTACCACATCTCCACGTTTGTAACGGGGTGCCGTGAGTGGTAGAGGTGGACTGGATGAGTACAGCGTAGCACGCACTTGATGTTCGTTGCGTTCTGTCACATCACGGGGAGCTCGCTGGATACTGCGATGATAGGCTCGATTGTACCTTTGCACCAGTTGAGATAGTACATCGATGTACCGTCGAGTGTTTTGGGCGGTAAAATACTTGTACATTCGTCCTTTGAAGGTGCGATTGAATCGTTCCACGACAGAAGCTTTCGTCTCGTTGTACGTATGGAAGAAAAATACCTTCTGTTTCTTAAGAAAGGCTTGAAAGGGTCGGTTGAGAAATTCTGTGCCTTCATCCGTTTGCAAATAAAGAGGTTTGCGCCCCGTCTTGAAAATCTGCTGGAACGCTCCTATTAGATTCTCTCCTGTTTTGGTGCGAATGGGTAGTACCCAGGCATACTTGGATAAAATATCGATACAGGTCAATATGTACCGATGTCCATCATTGTGTGAGGTGCAAATCGACTCATATCCACTAAATCCGCCTGCCATTGCGCGTCTATACCTCCTACGATGACTCGGTTACGGCGAAAATGTCGTCGGGCTGCTCGATGTAAACTATAAGTGTCTTGGGTTTTTAACCAGTCTCGAACTTCAGTTCGACTGATGCCTTGAGAATGGGCAGCTCGAGCGAGCGCTCCCACAGCGCTATACGCGGCTGGACTCGTAGGGTTGTAATACAAATCGGTTAACACCTTGTTCACTGTAGATGCTGATTCCTTTTTTCCCTTTCGGGACCGCTTCATTACGGTCTTCTTACCCCTCATTGGGGCACCTCTGGGTGTCCGTCATGTGTGTTCGCTTCATCAGGTGACACTGTCACTCTAGCCTCTGTGCATTCTATAGATATAGTACTTTCGTCTTCCCCGGCTGTATCATCGGGTTCATCATGTTGTTTTTTTTCATGGGGTTCAGCCAGCGCGTCTTCCATAGCACGAGCCCACGCCAATTCGTCTGATGATCGTTCGTCCGGTGTAAACAGCTGGTCCACAATAGGCACTACTTTCTCCAAGGCTGACCACAGAGAGGGAGTTAGGATGAAACTTCGCGTAGGGTCTTGGTAGCGGCCCAGGCGTGGGAAGAGGGCGGTACGGTATACGTAGATGGCATTGTCCATGTGGATGAGGTATCCGTCCAACTCACCGTTCAACACCCGTTTAAATTTAGTCCAGCCATCACGCTGTAGCGTCACCGTATTCGATAGAGTCTCAGCGCGCGCCCAGCAAATAGCTCCACAGTCTTCCACCAGGGTGACTTTATCTTCATAGACGTATAACCCCACCTGGTAGGGTGTAAGAGGGAGGATGGCTCGTAGGTCGGATGACATGCTTGCTGTAAATGTCGAACGGTGAATGACACACACTCTGTCTCATCCCTGGTATTTATAGTGTCAGGTACTATTCTGTGAGGGACTGCTCCTGTGGAGAGAGTACTTCATCCACCATGGGGACTACTTGTTGCAAAGCCGTCCATAGATCGGGGTCCAGAGTAAAACCCCCTCGCTTGAGACAGAGAAGTCGAGCAAAATAGGGACCGCGGAAAATGTAGACATCGTCACACAGGTGAATGCTATCCCCGTCGAGGTTACCGCATAACACACGTTTCAAGGTAATCCAGCCTTCCGGGGATAAAGAGACACGCGCGGGTTCAGATGTACACCAACATCGGCTATCGTCATCGATGAGCTCCACGCGTTGGGGGTATAACAATAGGGTACAGTCCGGTGTAAGAGTGCGGGTAGCTAGAGAGCACGCCTGGGGGTAGAGTACATCGTGGACATCGGTGATAATAGCTTTCAGCGCCTGCCATAATGCCGGCCGCAGTAGGATAGCGGCACCCCCACACTGTTCTAGCCGGGGAAAAAAAGAATCATCTTTACCACTTCGCAGGTAAACACCGACTCCCACATGCATGAAATCGACTTCGGGCTCTTTTCCCTGTAACAACCGTGTTAATAGAGTCCAGCCTGCTAAGCTTAAAGATAACTTCACTTCTCGCGGATGTTCTTCGATGAGCTGCAGTTCATGATCATAGACGATGAGAATCACATCAGACGTGAGTTGGAAGAAAGCGAGCTCCTTTCCGTGCGCTGCCATAATGGTGAATGGCAAAACACCGACCAGGCAAAATGTATATATATATACCGATTCTTGCTAATTTCATCGTAATAAAAAAATTCGTACGCGTACCCTGTTCTAGAAAATAATTAAAATTACAATGCAATTTTGTAGGTGCGCGCTCCAAGATAAAATATACTTCAGAACATTTGCGACGACGCTACATCTGTGTGTGATTTGTGCCTGCACTGTAAAACAATTAAGAATTTTTGCTGACAGGTAGGAGAGAAGAAGACAACATTGAAATCGTCTCCAAAATGCTTGACCGGCCTATTGGTTATTAGGAGATGACCTCCCTTTCAAGACATTCCATTCTCAGTGCCTGTACCGACCGCTAGATGGCGTCATGCCCAGCGCACCAAAATGAATCGGAACTATGCTCGTTGGCCCTGCACTGAAACGAAGGCTATGTTTTTAATAGTTTTTCTATAGTTTGCTTTCGATAAACCCGTTACAATTTTCAGGGTAATATTATAAGGCTGTAAGCCATAGTCTTGACGTATTTTTAGCCAGGAAAACCAATTTATTTGCAGTGTACCCGGTTTTCCATACTACCGTACTTTAACATTAGGCGTGTAAAAATCGATAAATTGATTAAAAATACCGGCTTAGTGTAGCGCTATCCTGCTAAATTTTTTAAATACTACACCATGAATTGCCTGAGTTCAATTGGAAATAAAATTTATACGTGCATTGACATTTATTGTAAAATCACAGCCGTTTATAATTGGGAAAGAAACACAAACCTATTTTCTGCAGCGTAGCTGTAGAACACAGAATAGAGCTATTTCGCCGAGGTCCGCGCTTTACACTATATAAGCTAGCGGCCCGCTTCAAGCGGGTTATTCAAAAACCTTTCACTACCATAACAACAGATATAATACACAGAGAGAGAAGAAAAATGAGCCAAGCAGCCATGTCAACTACCCAGGGGCGAGGAAGAATATCGAGAAGGAAGAAGCGGGCAATGATGAAAGAAATCAAGGAATTTTGGCTAAAAGAATTCACGGGGTGGAGTGCCAGACTGGGCGGCGATTATACAGGTGTGGGACCAGCAGAAAATTTGCGGGCGCTACTAAATGGTGCCAGAACCATCAGCGAGGAGGGTTGGTTGCACCTACTTCAGCGCACGATGGAGGACGCGATGCGCCCTGCCCTTCCTCGGCTGCTGGCGCCCCATCCACCACCACCACAAGAGCCAGCAGTCCAGCCTGTTGTGGATAATGCTATACCACCAGCGCCCTTTCCCCTCCAAGACCTGCCCTGCATTTTCGAAGAACCGCCAACAATAGCCGCCGCCAATTTTATACAGGATATGCCCATCAGTCCAGATCACGAAGATGAGGCGGGAGTGTATACATATACCCTCACTCCCTACAGATACTTCTCGGTGAGCAAGAACATGTAACCGGGGGGTAGACAAGAAAACCCCCTCCTGAAGAAAAACAGGATAACAAATTGAACCATAACAGCTCTTTTCAGAGCTAACCAATGCTTCTCGAAAGAGAACTTCTAACTTGGGCACAAATTTCAAAAGCATAGGTCCCACATTACCCCTGTTTTTATTCTATTAGCAAACTGCAACACCAAAAAACAACCCCTGTCCCATATTAACGGTCCTTGTCAGGACCAATCTCTCTCTTATAAACACAGGTTTTCTTTTTTCTTTTTTCTCTCTCCCAGTAATTAAATTAATATTACAGCCCGAATGATAACGGACTGAAATTTATTTTTGAACCCGGGAATGTTACTAATTAATATTACAGCCCGAATAATAACGGACTGAAATTTATTTTTTTATTTTGATAGAAGTTATAACAGCCCGAATGATAACGGACTGAAATTTATTTGAACCAGCACAGGGATATATGTGTGTGTGATCTGGTGTTAATTTTTTGTGCTTTGATAGAAGTTTCCCCTTTCGGAAAAATGGGGTGGTTTTAAAAAAAACCTTTTGGATATGTAATAAGCGATTACATCGTTGAGAGGGCCTGTTGGCGTTGTCTTCTCTCAGTACACACGGGACATGTTAAAGGTATCAATTCACACACTAGGGGTTTGTTAGCCTCCGCACACGTTGGTATTTGGGCATGTCGATGAATACAAGCTTGACACAAGGCTTGGTGTCCACAAGGGTGAATAGCGTATTTAGCGAATTGGTTACTGCATTCCACGCAGTGTAAATAGGAGACTGCTTGGCGTTCTGTGTTGATTCCCAGTGTTGTTGTTTTCATTGCCGAAACGTAGTGCATCATGTCTTCGTTTTCTTTTTGGCTTATTTTTCTGGTATTCTGTCTTATTCTCTTTTTTCTTGCGTCTTTCCTGTTTTTCCTCTGCTCCTGCCGATTCCTAGTGGTCCTGGGGTCTGTTCTTTGGCTTCTGACGTCTTTCCTGTTTTTTCTCGCGTCTGGCCTCTTTCTTCTTAAGTCTTTCCTCTTTTTTTGGGGTACTATGATTTTTAAGTCCTCCCTCTTCTCCTCATCTTTTCCTTCTTCTGTATCTGTGTTTGAGTTTGTGTCTGTTGTGTCTAGGTGGCTTCCGCTTCCGCTTTCTGTTTCTTCTTCTTGTGCCGTTTCTTTAGCTTGGGGGCTTTGTTGTTGTGGTTTCAACATAGTTTCTAACACACGGTCTATGTCGTCAAAACATTGGTATTCCACTGGGGTAAGATCCGGTGTCGCTGCTAGGAAGAAGTTACTAAGCTGCGATGTAGCTGGGGGGGCAACAAGATGAGGTGTGGCTGGTGGGGGGTAGTACCGGGCTTGAGGTGGAAATAAGTCTTTCATTATAGCATCCAACCATGGTTCGTCATGTACCATATTAATGATGTTGCCGAGCAGTTGTACTTCATTATCATGATCTGGTATGTCAATATCCATGATTTCAGCCAGGGGTGACTCCATCACTGGGCACTCAGGCTAATTGTGAATGACTGAAAAAAATACTGCGTGCTATTTATAGTGTAAAGCGCGGACCTCGGTGAAATCGTTCTATTCTATTTTCTACAGCTACGCTGAACAAAATAGGTTTGTGTTTCTTTCCCAATTATAAACGGCTGTGATTTTACAATAAATGTCAGTGCACGTATAAATTTTATTTCTAATTGAACTCAGGCAATTCATGGTGTAGTATTTAAAAAATTTAGCAGCCTAGCGCTATACTAAACCGTTATTTTTAATGAATTTATCGATTTTTACACGCCTAACGTTAGTGTACGGTAGTATGGAAAACCCGGTACATTGGAAATAAATTGGTTTTCCTGGCTAAAAATACGTCAAGACTATGGCTTACAGCCTTATAATATTTCCCTGAAAATTGTAACGGGTTTATCGAAAGAAAACTAGGAAATTTTTATCCTTCGGCAATGGTAACACAGCACTATACAGTGTGCAGGCAAACAAATTTTAGCAGATACCACCATATTGCACTCACTGACACCGGCCGCCATCTTAAACCCGCCACCCACCACCAACCACATGCCGCCATTTTAATCCCACCACCCACCACCAACCACAGCCGCCATTTTAATCCCACCACCCACCACCAACCACAACCGTCTAGACTATAAATAACGCGTAGTATGTTGACATTTATTCACAAATACAATCATGGGTACAAGAAGACGACCACTGTTCACCCACCACCCCCCTAGAGATCCTAGAGATGCTAGAGAGATGGTTACCAGTGAAGATGATGGTGGAATATCGATAATTACAAGCTTTGAGCAGGTTATTACGGACGAAACCAACATACGGCGAAATGAAGAAGAAGTGGAACAGCTACGGAGGGATGTAATGGAAGAAGAGGCGAGGTTGATAAGACGAAGTCAACAACAAGACCAAGAAATCAGCAGGATGGCCGCCATAGAAGAAGAAGAAGATACCGATATAACTGATGGGGAAGAAGAAATTGCATGGTTAAATAGTAATAGACCTGCAACAAATACAACGGCTATAACGACGTCGGCTTCCGAAACTCTGATTATAACGACTTCAGCTTCGCAAACAACACCACAACCATGCTCTTGGGCCGAGGTAACCCGCCTCAACGAACAAATTAACGGCATGAGACAAGACATGAATCAAATGGATGCTGAGATTTCAAGACAGAACAAAAAACTACGTAAGGAAGAAAAAAAATCAAGATGCAGCGTGTGTACAGACGAAGATAGCATGTACGCCGTATTGCCGTGTGGCCATTTATGCATCTGTAAAGATTGTTGGGTCACGCTAACGTGTGTAGGAGACATGTGCCAGTGCGTTGAAGCAGGCGAACAACATTTAAAAATCAAGTGTCCAATCTGCAGGAAGCATGTGGGTGGAATAAAAAGAATCTACCGCTCATAAAACAAGTGTCGTAACACTTTTACAAAAAAAAAAGCCCTTTTCAGGGCTGCCCCATATTTCCGAAAGGGAAAACTTCTATCAAAAAGCACAAAAAATTAACACCAGCTCCCATCATCCTACTCCCCTATGAAAAATAATTTTTAAATTTTTTTTACAATTTTTTTGAAATTATTGAAAAAAAAGGGGAGAAGGGGGAAGGGGAGGGGGGAGGGACGGGTGAAAAGGGGGCGGGGCTGAATTTTTTTTTTAAAATTTTAAAAAAAAGAAAAAAAAGAATGAACACTAACAACCATTTTTTTAATTTTCTATTATTTTTTTTACAATTTTTTTGAAATTATTGAAAAAAAGGGGTAGAAGGGGGGCGGGAGGGGGGAAGGAGGAAGAGCGGGGCTGAATTTTTTTTTTAAAATTTAAAAAAAAAGAAAAAAAAGAATGAACACTAACAACCATTTTTTTAATTTTCTACTATTTATTTTACTATTTTTTTGAAATTATTGAAAAAAGGGGGAAAGGGGAGGAAGGAGGGGAGGGAGGGGGTAAGGAGGAAGAGCAGGGCTGAATTTTTTTTAAATTTAAAAAAAAAGAAAAAAAAGAATGAACACTAACAAGCATTTTTTTAATTTTCTACTATTTTTATTAACACAAATAGAATGAACGTGTTCACAATTAACAGTAAAAAAACTCTGAATTTTTAATACAATTATACGCTCTCAAGTCACTTCAATGAATGTGTAGGAATACGGTAAATGTTTTTCAACACTTGTTCAATAGTTCTGCATTTAATACAATTAACAGTAAAAAAACTCTGAATTTTTAATACAATTATACGCTCTCAAGCCACTTCAATGAATGTGTAGGAATACGGTAAATGTTTTTCAACACTTGTTCAATAGTTCGCCAACAAGACTTGTTTGAACTCATCATCGTCTTTCCGTCCCTGGTGCACGTAGATGTAGGTAATAATCTCTTCACGTGGAATTTTGGGAGGGCAGGCAGCTTCCACTGCCAGGGCAATTTGCGTCTCGGTCACGGTCTGTAGTAGATAGATAGATAGATAGATATTTATTCACCAATAATTATACACTAACAATACAAAGACATGATTTCAGAAAACTTTGGCGGGAATAAAACCCCTGGGGGCTTGTTCTATCCCGTAACACTTACAAAAAACGATGGTACAGATACGGTAGGTGAAAGTTTTTAACACATACAAATACAGAATAGAACAGGGCAAGTTAATGCATAGCACGTGATACTATCATGTATAAGGGGAAAAACAGGCTACATTTCAATGAGATAAGACTTGAGCTTGGATTTAAATAGCGAGGATGAGAATATAGATCTGAGCGGAGAGGGAAGTTTGTTCCATTCCCGTGGTCCTGCTACTCTCAGAGTATGGAAAGAAAAATTTGTCTTTTAGAATGGTCTGTAAAGATTCATTTGCTGGTTCCTTGTTTGATATCGATGCACTGCAGAAAGTCTTGTAAAATAATTTTTAAGGCGTTTCGGTATAATTTCAGGGTGATACATAAAAGTATGTACAAAACTTAGGGAAATATATAGGTGAAGTTTAGTTAGAGGCAGGATTTTTAATTTCGAAAAGAGAGGCTGCGTATGATCACGTTTATTGGATGAAGTGAGAACTCTTATTACGCGTTTCTGTAGTACAATCAACGGGTTAAGATGAGTAAGGTAAGTATTGCCCCAAAGAATGTTACAATAAGACAGATAGGGATATATCATAGAATAATACAGAATATAAAGTGTTTTCTTGTTAACAGAGTTTTTTTATATGATTAATAACTCCTGTATTTCTTGAGATTTTTTTGCAGATATAATCTATATGAGTTGTCCAACTTAGTTTATTATTCAAGATTATGCCCAGGAATTTAAAGTTACTAACCTCTTCAATTTCTTGGCCAGCTATTTCTAGTTTTGGGACGTTTCTCAAGCGTTGTATTTTACTTGGGCTAACTATCATATATTTAGTTTTTTTGACATTTAAAGATAGGCGATTTGCACAAAACCACGTATGTAGTTTCTGCAGTTCGTCTGACATAATTCGAGCAGCATCCGCCAAGTGTTTGGAAGAACAAACTGCATTCGTGTCATCAGCAAAAAGAATCAGTTTGAGATAATCTGTTACGTTATTAATATCATTTATATATAACAAAAATAAAAGCGGTCCAAGAATAGATCCTTGTGGTACACCGCATGTGATATCGGTAGGAGAAGAGATTATATTATTATACGAAACAGACTGTGTCCTACCAGACAGGTAGCTTCTGAACCAGTTATTGGGTGACCCGCGGAAACCGTAGTGATATAGTTTGGAGACTAAGATATCATGATTGACTGTATCAAACGCCTTGGAAAGGTCCAGAAACATAGCTATGCTGTAATTTTTTGATTCTTTTGAAGCCACCAAGTCATCGTAGAGAGATATCGCAGCCTGTGAAGTGGAGTGATTAGACCTAAATCCGAATTGGTTCTCCGAGATGATGTCATTCTTTTCCAGAAAAGTGAGCATCATGTTTACTGCAATTTTTCCCAGGATCTTGCTAAAGCACGGCAGGACTGATATTGGCCTATAATTCTCAAATAACATGGACTCGCCACATTTAAAGATTGGTGTAACCTTTGCATATTTCAGACAATCAGGTACCATTCCAAGTTTGAAAGACAGGTTTATGATATGAGCAAGAGGAACAGAAACAGAAGAAGCTACAAGTTTTACAATGGACATAGAAATACCATCCAACCCCGGTGCGGCCGATTTCAAGCCCACAATAACATTCTGAACATCATTTGGAGTTGTTGGAGAAAAATCAAAACTTTCAGCAGGTGCAGTGCCAAGGAATTCATCAAACGTTTTTGAAACCGGAGGAATTTTTGAGTCTAAATTAGACGCTAGTGAGCTAAAATATTCGTTAAATTTATTAGCAATGGTAAGACTGTCGGTTTCCTCTTCACCATTAATTAAAAATGTTTTAGGTAGAGACGCGTTTTTCTTCCGATTCATCAACTGGTTTAATATTTTCCAAGTTCCTTTAATGTCTTGATTGCACTGGTTGAATTTGTTTTCGAAGTAGTTCTTTCTTGAAAGCCGAATAGTATGATTTAATTTGTTCCTGTAAGCTCTATAATCTGTATGTGCATTGTCATCCCGACTGCAAAGATACCGCCGATATAAGCGATTTTTTTCATGGATAGAGGTAAGTATTCCATGGGTTATCCATGGTTTGATAATACGCTTACAAGATGCCGGGATTGTATTCACTGGAAAGCAATCATTATACACTAAGTTAAATTCGGCCAGAAAATTGTCTAACGCAACACTAGTCATCTTCTTCTTGAACTACAGTATCCCAATTTATATCTTTCGTTCTCAGAGCAAATTCTTCCTTTTTTTCTGGGCTAACTCGACGATAGGTTATGTTAGAACGCGGGGGATTATATTCCTGCGTGGACTGTAGTAAATGAAAAATCGGAAAGTGATCAGTTATATCTGTTAAAGTGCCTCAGTGATGATAGCGTATGAGGGTACACTAGTGTCCACACACGTATGCTTGTCTATCGGACTGTTATTTTCACAGCCTGCGCATTCTTGGATACGCAAGTGTGGAATGCGAGGTCTGATTAGATCCAGGACTGTGTCGATGTACTTCTTATAAATATAGTGAGACACCTGGTAAGCCAGAGCTTGACGAATTGTACTTGCGAGACTCTGCAACTTCCGCCACGCCGTTAATTTCAAAGTGACACCCTGAGGACAAGGTACACGCTCTTGCGTATCTAACCTCATTCTCCATTTACGGATATGCACCAGGAGCTCATCGTTGAAATAGGCACAGCTCACAAAGATGTCGTCACCCACATAAAATTTCGCTTCGTCACTCCCCTGGTCGCGAATAACAGCATCGATGGCGTAATCAAGGGTCTCCAGTTTTTGCCAGGTGTCTAAGGTCATGGCAATATGCCTACCGGGTCTGTCGTTAAAGCCCGATGCATTAAAATGCACTTCTTCGTCTTTGACACTCACAGTTAAATAGGCTGAGAGCTCCCAAATATCCGTGTGGGCTGCCTGGTAGGCCTGTTGGATAATGTTATTGATATCCTGCACAGACATAGGAAGTTGTACCTCTTCTTTCACAGGCTCAGGCACTTGCTGGGGTACTACTGGCTCAACCACTGACTCAGGTATTTCTAACGGTGTTAGTCGAGGGCGTTTGGGTCGTCCAGCGCGTTTGGCAGGTGTACTCTCTGGGGTAGTGTGCGTACGTTTGCTAGCTGTACGCTCTTCGGTGGTATCCATGACTAAGATATCATCATCTACAAGGGGAATTTCAAGTAGATCTGCTAGTTCTTCATTTCCCGTCTTCTTGAGCGCCTCCACGAAGGCTAGAAATGCATAGGGGCCACGGCGCAGTAGACCGTCGATGAGAGCTCTGTTTTGTCGTGAAGGGGTGTTCTCCGCCATGATATCTTCGACACCCTGTTTCAGGAGTATGTTATCGTCCATAAGCAGATCACATAATTCGGCCGCATGCTGCATCTCATCAACGAGGCGAACACGGTTCTTTTGAAGCGTCACTAGGTCGGCTGAATTCAACATGACTATGGGCTCAGGCTGCTGAGTAACTGCTACGGTGTAAAAGTCTGGTGAATTTGCACTGGTAAAATGAAATATAGTAAAAGGTTCTCCACAGCTCATACAAGTAGGCAAGCAGGCTGGATGACTGGCTAAAGGTGAAGCAAGCAGGCAGGCTGGTCAGGTCAGGTAAGTCAGAGTGCTACGCAAGGTAGTGCAATGAATACACCCTTTCCCTAAAAATCGACTCCTTTTATACGTTTTTCTACAAGCCGCCATCTTGCAACCCACCACCCACCACCATCCACATGCCGCCATCTTGAAACCCACCACCCACCACCAACCACATGCCGCCATCTTGAAACCCACCACCCACCACCAACCACATGCCGCCATCTTGAAACCCACAACCCACCACCAACCACATGCCGCCATCTTGAAACCCACCACCCACCACCAACCACATGCCGCCATCTTGAAACCCACCACCCACCACCAACCACATGCCGCCATCTTGAAACCCACCACCCACCACCAACCACATGCCGCCATCTTGAAACCCACCACCCACCACCAACCACATGCCGCCATCTTGAAACCCACCACCCACCACCAACCACACACCCCACGTGACCACAATACTCGCTTCTGATTGGCTGATGCGTGACGTCACAAAGGTCATATGCAAATTTCTGAGGTCAATGTTCCTCAATTTACGCTTTGTATACTACTTCTTCCTAATAAACTTATCTCTTCTTTCTGACTCATACTTAGGTGTTTAAAGCGGGATCGCCATACCCTTCGAACCAGCGCCGAATGGATATCTCGATATGGTCAATTTACACCGACTGTATCCGTTCGTTCTATTCATCCAGAAATCTGTTTTGTGCCACTTTTCCTTAAAGTGGCACCAAACGGATTTCTGGACGAATTTTTAGACATATTTGTTAGGAGGATATCTATACCGCTCTTTAAGTGGCGTAAACAGATTTATGGAGGAATAGGATCAACAAATACAGTCGCTGTAAATTCATCATGTCGAGATGATATCTATTTAGCGCTTGCTCGTCCCCCCAGTCCGTGTAAATTGACCAAAACGAGATGATATCCACTTAGCGCTGGCTCACAGGTTATGGCGGTCCCCCTTCAAACATTTAAAAATGGATCAAAAAGATAGATAAGTTTACTTGGCAGCTTTTTAGACCACTCTAAAAGTGGCTAGCAAAACATTGTGGAATGTACACGGATTTTACTAAGAACCTTTACAAATGATCTTAACCCTATCTGGCCTGGGCTTTTTGGGACCTGTCCAGGCCTTGTGGACGCCTAATTATTTTTCTTACCCCTTGAGCTAGGGGGCTGAGATTTATCGCAATGTACCCTTGTCTTCAAAAACGGCATTTTTCACCAATTCCAGCGTTACGAAATTACAAGGTACCTATGTTTTCAGTTCTTCTGAATCCCTGTTATTACTCGTCCACGGTTTTGGAATATTAATTTTCCAACCGTATTACTAAGAATTGTAGGATGAGAGAAAAAAAGGGAAATACAATTTTTTTTCTACCTTGTCACATGGCATTCGAATACCGCGTGACGGAATTACAGTGAAGTAACCTCCTAATAATATGAACACTCGGTTACATATATATTCCATCAAAACTCGAATGTTTCTCATTTAATTCCTGATTTTATTCGAATCCTGAGCGCCTGGAATATACTATATCTGATTTCCATTAAATAAAGTTTTAAATTGATGAATGTGGTTAAGCAAACCTGCGTGACGGAATTACATTTTGGTCCATGTTTAAAGGAGTTGCGATTTTTCCTATTTCACAAGATTCGATTTTAGCCCTTCTAAAAAATTCTGAGGACAGACCGAAACACATGAATTCTTTTGTTATGTACCCGGCAATGCACGTATATTCGATTACAGCATGTGGAAGAGCGATAATGACTGGTCAACAACATGGGCAAAATTGTCCAGGAATGACATAACCGAAATTTTGAATTATGTGACGGAATTACATTTTGGTTAAAGATTTCGTGGAATTGATGTTTTTGGTCGATTTTTCGGTCAGATTTTTCGATTTTTTTATTCATGCAATTTCTCTAAAAAAAACTCCATGATAATTAGTAAATATTAATGTGATGTGAAATAAAATAGTTTTTACCCACTTTTCATCTCGGAAAAGCAGACATTTTGAAGAAAAATGACCAAAATATTACTTTTCTGGGACCCCATGTGGCCGCTATCTTAAATTTACCCATGATCCTCTCCTCGGGGGGTTATGCAAATAGGCTCAAAATGACCCCAATATGATAAACTATAAAGTCATGGAGTGTCAGCTCTTAATTTCTTGTCGTTCCGGATATGGCACAGAAAGTTTGGTAGCCCCCCCCCGGCTTGGTTGGGTTAACGGCAAACATTTTGAAGTATTCTACTCAAAATTATATTCATAGCGACGACAAAGATTTGGGGAAATCATGGTTTCATTCGTGTTATGAAAGACATAATGGTTGTCGAAATATATCGATCTTCATGAAGGTTATTATTACTTTCACATAGCGCGATTTAGAATATCGGCCTAAATGGCCTAATGACCCCTCATTTTCATTGGTCAATTATCTCGGGCCCCGAGATAAATAAGTCGGGGCCCGAGATAATTATCTCGGGATCCCGAGATAATAAGTCGGGGCCCGAGATAATTAAGTCGGGGCCCGAGATAATATCACGGGATCCCGAGATAATAAGTCGGGGCCCGAGATAATTATCTCGGGATCCCGAGATAATAAGTCGGGGCCCGAGATAATATTACGGGATCCCGAGATAATAAGTCGGGGCCCGAGATAAATTTTTTTTTTTGCATGTCACTTTTACGGCTCCGTAGCCTGGGGTATAGTCAGCACATCCGAAAGTGCAGTTTCTCAACTACTCCTCAGTGCGCATGCGCGTATCAAAGGTCTATTGATGGCCTACACCACGGAAGTATATATATATATCCGCCATCTAGTACCTGGGGTATGTTAGAGTTAATAATTAATATCCTATCAATGCACCCCAGTCGTATTTGTCGCTATGAAGGCGACAAATCCAAATGGGGGAGCAGATAGGATTTAATTTTAATTAGATTGGGTTTATACGAGTATGGTTCTTGTGTGAATATAACCACCAACATCCCTAATGTTCATTGAAAAACAGTTTATTACAAAATAATAGTCTTAAATTTACCCATGATCCTCTCGTCGGGGGGTTATGCAAATAGGCTCAAAATGACCCCAATATGATAAACTATAAAGTCATGGAGTGTCAGCTCTTAATTTCTTGTCGTTCCGGAGATGACACAGAAAGTTTGGTAGCCCCCCCCCCCGGCCTGGTTGGGTTAACGGCAAACATTTTGAAGTATTCTACTCAAAATTATATTCATAGCGACGACAAAGATTTGGGGAAATCATGGTTTCATTCGTGTTATGAAAGACATAATGGTTGTCGAAATATATCGATCTTCATGAAGGTTATTATTACTTTCACATAGCGCGATTTAGAATATCGAAACAGTCGATAAAAATGGCCTAATGACCCCTCATTTTCATTGGTCAATTATCTCGGGCCCCGAGATAAATAAGTCGGGGCCCGAGAGTAGTATACAGCGAGCAAGTAGATGAGATAGCGCTTCACTGCGCATGCGCAGAACCTTGGGTGACGTCACAATTGGTGGTGTGCGCATGCGTGGATGGTGGGTGGTGGGACAAGATGGCGGCTGTGGGTGGTGGGACAAGATGGCGGCGTGTGGGTGGTGGGACAAGATGGCGGCTGTGGGTGGTGGGACAAGATGGCGGCTGTGGGTGGTGGGACAAGATGGCGGCTGTGGGTGGGACAAGATGGCGGCTGTGGGTGGTGGGACAAGATGGCGGTGGGGTGGTGGGACAAGATGGCGGCTGTGGGTGGTGGGACAAGATGGCGGCTGTGGGTGGTGGGACAAGATGGCGGCTGTGGGTGGTGGGACAAGATGGCGGCTGTGGGTGGTGGGACAAGATGGCGGCTGTGGGTGGTGGGACAAGATGGCGGTTGTGGGTGGTGGGACAAGATGGCGGCTGTGGGTGGTGGGACAAGATGGCGGCTGTGGGTGGTGGGACAAGATGGCGGCTGTGGGTGATGGGACAAGATGGCGGCTGTGGGTGGTGGGACAAGATGGCGGCTGTGGGTGGTGGGACAAGATGGCGGGTGTGGGTGGTGGGACAAGATGGCGGCTGTGGGTGGTGGAACAAGATGGCGGCTGTGGGTGGTGGGACAAGATGGCGGCTGTGGGTGGTGGGACAAGATGGCGGATTATAGAAAAACGTATAAAAGGAGTCGATTTTTAGGGTAGGGGTGTATTCATTGCACTACTTTTGCGGAGCACTGTGACTTACCTGACCTGATCCGCCTTCCAGCCTGTCTACCTGCCTGCCTGCTTGCTTCACCTCTAGCCAGCCAGCCAGCCAGCCAGCCATCCAGCCTGCTTGCCTACTTGTATCAGCTGTGGAGACCCCTTTTACTTTTTTCGATTTTACCAGTGCCAATTCACTAGACTATTACTTCGTAATAGTTTTTCACCAGCCCATAGTCATGGCGTCATCATCATTATTTTTAGTGAGGCTTGCAAAGTACCGTGTTCGTCTGATTGATGAGATGGAGCATGTGGGTGAATTATGTGATTTCCTTATGGCGGAGGAAAACATACTCCTGGAACAGCGTGTGGAAGAAATCATGGCGGAGAAAACCCCTTCAGCACAAAACACAGCCCTCATCGATGATGTACCGCACTTTACCTACTATGGATTTCTAGCCTTCGTGGCGGCGTTGAAGATCACGGGAAATGCCGAACTAGCAGATCTACTCGAAGCCGACGACGTTATACAAGATGATGATATCTTAGTGATGGATACCACCACCGAAGAGCGTACAGCTAGCAAACGTACGCACACCACTACCCCAGAGAGTACACCTGCTAAACGTGCTGGACGACCCAAACGCCCCCGACTAACACCGTTAGAAATACCTGTGGTTGAGCAGCCAGTAGTACCCCAGCAAGTGCCTGTGAAAAAAGAGATGGTGGTAGAACTTCCTATGTCTGTCCAGGAGATCAATAACCTCATCCAGCAAGCTTACCAGGCAGCTCACACGGACATTTGGGAGCTTTCACCCTATTTAACAGTGAGTGTGAAAGATGAAGAAGTGCATTTTAATGCAGCGGGCTTTAACGACAGACCCGGTAAGCATATTGCCATGACCTACGCTTCCTGGCAAAAACTGGAGACCCTTGATTACGCCATCGATGCGGTTATTCGCGACCAGGGGAGTGACGAAGCGAAATTTCATGTGGGTGACGACATCTATGTGAGCTGTGCCTATTACAACGACCAGCTCCTCGTGCATATCCGTAAATGGCGAAGGCGGTTAGATACGCAAGAGCTTGTTGCTTGTCCTCAGGGTGTCACTTTGAAATTAACGGCGTGGCGGCAGTTGCAGAGTCTCGCAAGTGCAATTCGTTCAGCTCTGGCCTACCAGGTGCAACACTATATTTATCAGAAGTACATCGACACAGTCCTGGATCTGATCAGACCTCAAATTCCAGAGGACACTCGCGTACCCTCATACGCACTGATCACTGAAGCACTACAGACGGTGACGGAGAGGCAAATTGCTCTGAGAGTAGAAGCGGCCTGCCCTTCCAAAATTCCACGTGAAGAGGTTATAACGTACATCTACGTGCACCAGGGCCGGAAAGATGAGGATGAATTCAAACAAGTCTTGTTGGCGAACTATTGAACAATCAGAACAAGTGTTGAAAAACATTTACCATACACATTCATTGAAGTGGCTTGAGAGCGTATAATTGTATTAAAAAGAGTTTTTTACTGTTAATTGTATTAAAAATTCAATACTCAGATATAATTATATTAAAATTCAATACCCTTGTGAATACGTTCATTCTATTTGTGTTAATAAAAAATAGTAGAAAATTTAAAAAATGCTTAGTGTTCATTCTTTTTTTTTTAATTTTTTGAAATTATTGAAAAAATATTGAAAAAAAAGGATTATTTCAACCCACACCCAGTCCATTAGATGCCCCTTCATGAATGCTTCAATTTGACACCTCACTCGACCTCATCGGGCCACTAGGGGCTCTCCTAGCTCCAAAAAGGCTATTTTCATACCCTTTGGCCGCCGCGCATGCGCAGAATCACCCTAATTCAACCCCACACCCAGGCCATTAGATGCCCCTTCACGTAAGCTTCAATTTGATACCTTACTCGACCCTATTGGACCATTAGGGCCTCTCCTAGCTCCAAAAAGGCTATTTTCATACCCTTCGGCCGCCGCGCATGCGCAGAAGGCCGATAGTTCAACCCCACACCCAGCCCATTAGATGCTCCTTCACCTGACCTTCAATTTGATACCTCACTCGACCCCATTGGTCCATTTTTAAAAAAAAAAAAATTTGGCTATCCCCTAGCTCCAAAACATCTATTTCCATACCTTTCGGCCACCGCGCATGCGCACAATGCCGATAGTTCAATCCCACACCCAGCCCATTACATGCCCCTTCACATAAGTTTCAATTTGATACCTCACTCGACCTCATCGGTTCATTTTTAAAGAAAAAATTGGGGCTATTCCATCAACCTTGCTTACCCCCTTGTCCCCCCCTCTCCCCCCATTACCCCTTTTTTCAAACCCTTTTTTAATTGTTAAAAAAACATAGAAAATGAAAAAGATTTTTTTTGGCTCCATGAATCTTTTTTTCCTTTTTTATTAAATGTTAAAAAAATTTGTTTTGGCTATTCCATTTCCCTCCCCCCCTCCCTTGTCCCCCCCACTTCAATTTTCCCTTTTTTTTCAATAATTTCAAAAACATGTACCAAAAATTTAAAAAAAATTGTTTTCTTTGGGGAAAGGATGATGGGAGTTGGTGTTAATTTTTGTGCTTTGTTGAAAGAAGTTTCCACTTCCGGAAAGATGGGTTGGCCCTGAAAAGGGCCTTTGAAAGTGTTACACCACACTTATGCGCGGTAGATTCTCTTGATACCACCTATATGCTTCCTGCATATGGGGCATTTTATTTTGAGATGTTCCTCTCCGGCGTCAACGCAGCGGCACATGGCTCCTTCACACGACAGTGTCACCCAACAATCTTTGCACAGGCAGAGATGTCCACATGGAAGTACAGCGTACAAGCTGTCCTCATCGGTGCAAATACTACATCGTTTTTTTCTTTCTTCTATATGTCGTTCTTTCTTCTGTATGGAAATCTCAGCCTCCATTCCATTCATTGTCACCTCCATTCCAGTGATGTTTTCACGCATGATGTTAATCACTTCGTTGAGGCGGAATACCTCGGCTTCGTGTGGGCATTGTTGCGGTGGAGTTTCTGCAGCCGAAATGGTTATAGTTTCGGTAGGCAACGTTGTTGTTGTTGTAATGGGCGGTGTATTCTTATTTAACCATGGAAGCTCGCCGTCTTGTTCCTCCCCATCCGTGATATCATTGTCCTCGTTTTCTCCTTCTTCAATGGCCTCCATCCTGTTGATTTCCTCGTCCTGTTGTAGTCTTTGCAATCGTCTATCCTCTTCTGCTCGTATATTTCGCCGGAGTTCTCCTGCAAGTTCTTCTGTACTGCGTATTAACGTGTTTTCGTCTTCTAGAACCCTCTGAAAACTTGTGGTTATCGTTATTCCTCCAACTTCTTCACTGCTAACCATCTGTCTGTGTTCTGTAGCAGCAGCATCATGTCTTGGATCTCTCGTAGCGTGGTGGGTAAACAAGGGTCGTCTTCTTGAACTCATAATTGTATTTTGTGAATAAATGACAACAGACCACACGTTATTTATAGTCTACACGGCTTGTGGGTGGTGGGACAAGATGGTGGCCCGTGGGTGGTGGGACAAGATGGCGGCTGTGGGTGGTGGGACAAGATGGCGGCTGTGAATCGGCCTGTGGGTGTGAGTGAGTGCAAGATGGTGGCCCTGTGGGTGGTGGGACAAGATGGCGGCTGTGGGTGGTGGGACAAGATGGCGGCTGTGAATCGGCCTGTGGGTGTGAGTGAGTGCAAGATTATGCTATCTGCTAAAAATGTTGTGTTTTATTTTTTTCTAAAGTCTTATTTTTTTCAAACTTTTAGTTCGATAAATTCGTTGGAATTTTCACAGTAATATTATAAGATTGTCAGCTCTAGTCTGGATGTTTTTTTAGTCAGGAAAATCAATTTATTTGCAGTGTAGCGGAGTTTTCCTACTATCGGACTTTAACATTAGGCGAGTAAAATTCACTAAAAATCAGACAATAACAATATAGTCGAACGGTAGGGAGTTAAAATTTTACATACTATACCCTAACTTGTCTAAGTTTAATTGGAAATAAAATATATATACGGCAGTGATATTTTATTGTCAAAATACAGCCGTTTATAAATGAAAAAAACACACACACAGATTTTCGCAGCGTCCGTGGTAGCAAACGACACAGTGTTGTCGCTGCCGTCCGCGCTTTTTACATTATAAATAGCCTGCAGTTTTTTTTCAGGCATTCACAATTAGCCTCAGTGCTCAGTGATGCAGGCAATTTTGTTGAAATCATGGATAAATCAGACTTCATCCCAAATGATGATCTACCACTGCTCGGCGACGTCATTAATTTGGAACATGACCAACCCTGGTTGGAGGCGATAATCAAGGATTTATTCTCATCTGAACCCGTGAATTATGCTGCTACAGTCCATTGTGAAGATCCTCCGGACACAGCGCCGCTGGGTAACTTCTTTGCCCTAGCACCCACACCGAATGTTGATGAATATCAATGTTTTGATGATATAGACTCTATGTTACAAAATATATTGACACCACCAGTTAAAGAAAAAAATGGAGAAATGGCACAACAAAGCACAAGCCAAACAACAGATACTTCAGATATTTCATCAGACGAAAATCAGCCTACGGAAAACAGGGGAGACACCATAGTACCCCAAAGGAGGAAAGATGTAAGGACCGCTAGACGTCGGAAAGATGTGAGAAAAATGCGCAAGGATGTGCGAACACACAGAAGCAAGAACAGCAAAATAAACCAAAATCAAGACGATGTCCATTATGTTTGGGCTATAGCCACCACAACACTGGGGTCAAAAACAGAACGTCAAAGAGAGTTATATTTATCCTGTGTAGAATGCCCGAACCAATTCGCAAAATTTGCCATCTGCCCCTGCGGCCATCAGGCTTTATGTGAAAGTTGTATTCATAAATTCGCCCAGATTCCAACGTGTGCACAACCCAAGAGGCCCCGAATATGTGAATTACTGCCTTTGACATGCTCTGTCTGCGCTGAAAGAAGAACACAGCGTGAACAACCCCTCTCAACAATGTAATTTATTACATATCCCAACGGTTATTTTTTAATAACCACCCTAAAATTTAAAAACAGATTCCCACCTATCCCTGTGCTATAAATTTCAACCCGTTATTTATTTGGGTTGTAATAAAATAAAAAAAATAGTCCGTTATCGTCGGACATATTAAAATAAAAAAATAGTCCGTTATGGTTCGGACAATTAATGGGGGGGAAGAGAAAAAATTCTGTGTTTTTAATAGAGAGATTAGTTCTGACAAGAACTGTTTGATATCGGCCAGGGGTTGTTTATTTTTTCGTGATGCATTGCTAATAAAGGGGGCTGGGGCTGTATGCTTTTGAAATTGATGTGCCAAGTTAGAAGCTCTCTTTCGAAGGATGGATTCGTTCTGAAAAGAACGGTTATTATTTGTTAACCCTGTTTTTATTCAGGACGTTCTGACAAGAACGGTTATTATTTTTTAACCCTGTTTTTATTCAGGGGGGAGTGGCCTACTCCCCTGCTGGCTGGTGGAAAAATACCTATAGGGTGAAATGCCCTCATCTTCGTCGATGTCCGCGTCCACGGGGTGCCCGTCCATAAACATCGCGGCAGCGATGGAGGGGGGAGGCTGTTCCCAGATGATCAAGGGGGTATCGCTGTCATCGTCTTCCTCCAGGGAAGAGGGCAGGGGTTCCAGGGGGAAGGGCGATGGTGGTCTGGGCGCTGTTGTTGTTGCCGGTGGTGATGGATTTAGGAGAATCACATCTTCTCCCCTTAGGTTCTCAAACTGCGTTGGTTGGAGCGTCGTTCCCGCAGGAGGGATGGCTTCTTGCTTCATCACCTGGTTTAATAAGGTGAACCACCTCTCCTCGGGAATCGTTGTATTCACAGCTTCGAGTAAATCCCTGACGTTGTTGGCCGTGGCGAGCCCTGGTACCGTGGTGTGGGTCAGCGCCGCCTCCCACGATGCAAATTTTTTTTGTCCAAAACTCTTTTATCACTCTCTTCATCACTTGTTGTTTTCTTCGTGATAGTCTCCTCCCGGTGGGCTTGTTGATGGTCGTTGATATTTTTGCTGTTGCTGACATGTTGGCTGTTGCTGACATCTTGTAGAAAAATTTTCGCAATGGGCCTTTGAAATCTGGGCCGGGATATATATAGACATCGCGCGGACGTCGGCGAAGTCGTCAGGATTCAAGCGAACATGAAATTCGGCGTGTGTTTGTTTTACATTTATAAACGGCTGTATTTTGACAATAAAATATCACTGCCGTATATATTTTATTTCTAATTAAACTTAGACAAGTTAGGGTATAGTATGTAAAATTTTAGCTCCCTACCGTTCGACTCTATTGTTATTGTATGAATTTCAGTGATTTTTACTCGCCTAATGGGAAAGTACGATAGTAGGGAAAATCCGCTACATTGAAAATAAATTAATTTTCCTGTCTAAAAATATATGAAGAGTATCACTTACCATCTTATACTAGCTCGGTGAAAATTCCAGCGCGATTATCCAAAGGGAACGGTAGAAATTTATAAAAAACAGACCCTTCATTTCACCGTAACAAACACAACGCACGCCGTTTCGATTCAAATTTTCGTGTCAAAACAGAGTTGCGTCCCATTTTTTCCTGTAAACAAATGGCACCCCGCTTTTGTTCTAATTCATGCTTTTGGTAATTTATTAAATGTGTTTGTCGTATGAATTACATTGTTTGATTGAAGTAGAATCAAGCAGAGGATGTGGGCTACCTATTTGATGAATTGTTTCATTGAATTAACGTTTCTTTAAATTTATAAGCGCACTAGGGCACACAAGGTACACAATTTAACATTGAAGAAAACCCTTCACGTACGTCTAGCATTTATACCATTATATAGTATGGCTTTGCAAGGATCGGGTTTGGCTATTTCAGAGCACTAGGCATTGTTCGGGTAATTATGAGGACTTGATATACGATGCCCGCAATGATAATATTTTATTTTTACCATGTTAATGATTCAAGAATATCAATTTATGCACTCTGGGTCCGTCTACAAAAATTGCATTGTCAATTTTAATTATTTTTTCTACAAGGTACGCGTATTTTATTTACAATTTTTTTATTCCCATTAGCAAGAATCGATCTATATATTTTGCTTGGCGCGTATTTTTTGTCATTTATCATTATGGCAGCACCGGGAAAGGAGCTCGCGTTCTTTCAATTGACGTCGGATGCCATTCTCATGGTGTATGATGATGAATTGCAACTTATCCAGGAACATCCTAAAGAAGTGAAATTATGTTTAACCCTACCAGGCTGGGCGCTATTAGCACGCTTGTTACAGGGAAAAGAACCCGAAGTGGATTTTATGCATGTAGGACTGGGTGTGTACCTGCGGAGTGGAAGAGCGGATTCTTTTTTTCCGCGGCTTGAACAGTGTGGAGGCGCCGCTATTTTACTGCGACCGAGATTATGGCAGGCGCTGAAAGCTATAATCACCGAAGTTCATGATCTACTCTACCCAGAAGCGAATTCACTAGCCACGCGTACACTGACCCGGGATTGTACGGTATTATTATATCCTGAACGCGTGGAATTATTTGATGACGATTCCCGCTGTTGGTGCACATCGGAACCGGCCCGTGTGTCTTTAACCTCGGAAGGCTGGACTACGTTGAAACGCGTGTTATGCGGCCATCTCGATGGGGATAGTATACACCTGTGTCAGGACGTCTACATTTTCCGCGGCCCGTATTTTGCGCGACTTTTATGTTTGAAGCGCGGGGGATTTACGCTGGATCCCGATCTCTGGACGGCTTTACAACAAGTGGTGCCCATGGTCGATAAAGTACTCCTCTCTCCACAGGAGCCTCTCACAGAATAGGGCCTGACCCTATAAATACAGGGGATGAGACAGAGTGTGTGTTATTCTCCGTTCGACATTTACAGCAAGCATGTCACTACGCGCTATCCTGCCTCTTACACCCAGTGTGAGGTTATACATTTATCAAGATAAAGTGACGCTGGTGAAAGACGATCAAGCTATTTACTGGACGCCCGCTGAAATGCTATCGAATCCGGTGACACTACAGCGTGATGGGTGGACTAAGTTTAAACGGGTGTTGAGCGGTGAGTTGGACGGAGACGTCATCCACCTGGACAATGCCATCTACGTATATTCCGTACCTCCCGTCCACATACGTCTGGGTCGGTACCAAGAGCCTACGCGAAGTATCAGCCTAACTTCCTCTGTGTGGTCAGCCTTGGAGAAAATAGTGCCTATTGTGGACCAGTTATTTACACCGGACGACCGATCACCCGACCAATTAGCGTGCGTTCGTGCTAGGGAAGACGCGCTGAGTGAACCTGATGAAAAAAAAAATCTGATGATGGGCAAAATACTATATCTAGAGAATGCACAGAGGCTAGAGTGACAGTATAGTACCTGACCCTATAAATACGAGGGCTAAGACAGAGTGTGTGTCATTGTCCGTTCGACATTTAGAGCAAGCATGTCACTACAAGCCATCCTGCCTCTTACACCCAATGTGGGGTTATACGTGTATGAAGCTAAAGTCACCCTGGTCGAAGATTGTGGACCTATTTGCTTTGAGCACGCTGAGACTCTATCGAATAGGGTGACACTACAGCGTGATGGCTGGACTAAGTTTAAACGGGTGTTGAGCGGTGAGTTAGACGGACACCTTATCCACCTGGACAATGCCATCTACGTATACCATACTGTGCTCTTTCCACGGGTGGGTCGCTACCAAGAGCCGGCGCGAAGTTTCCTCCTAACTCCCTCTCTGTGGTCAGCCTTGGAGAAAGTAGTCCCTATGGTGGACCAGTTGTTTACACCGGACGACCGATCACCCCACCAATTGGCATGGGCTCGTGCTATCGAACACGCGCTAGATGAACCTGATGAAAAAAAAGCTGATGGGGAAAATACTATATGTATAGAATGCACACAGGCTAGAATGACAGTGTCACCTGATGAAGCGACCCAGAACGATGAAGAAGAAAATGTCCGTGATGAAGCCGCGGGACCGGAAAAAGCAGTCTACAGTAATTAACGAGGTGTTAAGCGATCTGTATTACAGCCCTAATAGTCCAGCCGCATATAGCGCTGTGGGAGCGCTCTCTCGAGCTGCCCATTATCAAGGCATCAGTCGAACTCAAGTTCGAGACTGGTTAAAAACCCAGGACACCTATAGTTTGCACCGAGCAGCCCGACGTCATTTTCGCCGTAACCGGGTGATCGTCGGCGGGATAGACGCGCAATGGCAGGCGGATTTAGTGGACATGAGTCGCTTTGCACCTCACAATGATGGACATCGGTATATATTGACCTGTATCGATATTCTATCCAAGTATGCCTGGGTACTACCCATTCGCACCAAAACAGGAGAGAATCTCATAGGAGCCTTCCAGCAGATTTTCAAGACGGGGCGCAAACCTCTTTATTTACAAACAGATGAAGGCACCGAATTTCTCAACCGACCCTTTCAAGCCTTTCTTAAGAAACAGAAGGTATTTTTCTTTCATACGTGCAACGAGACGAAAGCTTCTGTGGTGGAACGTTTCAATCGTACCTTCAAAGGCCGCATGTACAAGTATTTTACCGCCCAAAACACTCGACGCTACATCGATGTACTCCCTCAACTGGTGCAAGGCTACAATCGCGCCTATCATCGCAGTATCCAGCGAGCTCCCCGTGCTGTGACAGAACGCAACGAACATCAAGTGCGTGCTACGCTGTACTCATCCAGTTCACAACCACTCACGGCACCCCGGTACAAACGTGGCGATGTGGTACGGATCAGTAAAGTGAAAGGTCAATTTGAGAAAAGTTACTTGCCCAACTGGAGTGACGAGCACTTTGTCATCGTTCGCCATAAACCTCGACAGCCACACGTCTATCAACTGGAAGATCTACAAGGAGAGAGACTGCAAGGCACGTTTTACGAGGCAGAATTACAACCCATAGTGAAAACACCCAAAGACTATTACACGGTGGAAAAGATTTTGAAAACGGAACGTCGCCGTGGCATTCCCTATCATCTCGTCAAATGGCAAGGATGGCCTCGTTCGTTTAATTCCTGGGTGTCCGGCCGTGACATGAAACGTCTATAAATTCTAACCCCCATCACCACCCGCCTTCAGTGTAGGATTGTACCATGGATAGGACACGTCTACCTTTACTATTACGAACTCGAAAAGCACAAGTGGGTACTCTAGTGTGTGTAGTAGTGCTTGTGGGTACGTTATTTACAGGCGTGTTCTACGATTTGACGACCGTGTTATCCTGTTTGAACACCCTGCGTTCTCCGTCATCCACCACGTCCACCACGACGATCACGACGCTGCCTACGCCAGCCAAGACGTCAAGGGTGCGCCACGTATCAACCCAGACACCCACACCGACCATACCGTCTACTCCAGCCATCACCACTACCCCGTTACCCTTGGCCCGCACCATCGACCTATCCACCACGACGACCACGCCCCGTACTACTCCAACCACTCCACGACGTCATCCTACGCCGTCATCCCTGAGAAGCGCTTCCACCTCATCACCACCCACACCTAGTACCACCACCAATACGTTGCTCAACATATTTGCAGTGGATCCCCGTGAATCACCACGTTTACCACCACAACGGTATCCATTCGACTACGATCCCCGGTGGGATCCCCAACAACGGTGGTGGGCTTCTAACCGTCGAGCGCAAATCACCAAATAAAAAAATAAAAATAAACTATGGATACTCGGTGGCAGCATCCTTTCACGTGCCTCATCGCTGGACCGACAGGGTCGGGAAAAACGCACTTCGTTCAACGTCTGATCCAACATGGGTCCGCCCTCATTTCACCGCCTCTAGCGCGCATCCTGTGGTGTTATGGCGCTTGGCAACCCGCGTACGAGGAACTGGCACGTGTCCCGGGACTCACCTTAGTGGAAGGCTTACCTCCTGAAGATACACCCCAAGACACCTTGGTGGTGGTCGACGATCTCATGACGGAAACGGACAGTCGAATCACTCGTCTCTTTACCAAAGGCAGCCATCATCGTCGGTTAAGCATCATCTACATCGTACAGAATCTCTTCAGTAAGAACAAAGAGCACAGAAACATTAGTTTGAATGCTCAGTATGTGGTGTTATTCAAAAACCCCAGAGACGCTTCGCAAATTACCCACCTGGCCCAACAGATGTACCCTAAAAACACGGCCTTTGTACGAGAAGCCTTTGAAGATGCGACCCAACCCGCGCACGGGTATCTACTCATCGACTTGAAACAAGACACGCCCTCCACCCTGCGATTGCGTACCCTGATTTTTCCCGGCGAGGTTCAGACGGTGTACACCCCCAAATGAGAGTAAAGAAGAAGATAAAAGAAGAAGACAAGGCACTCGAGCCCTCATTTATCATCATGTCTGCACGCATACGCAAGCACGCGCCAGCTTTGCGCGTATTACGCAGCGCGCCACCGGCGGTGGGCCGGGCCCTGGTGCGCGGCGCGGATGCGGACTTGGTACGGTGTTTGTGTGAAGTGGCCCATAATGTATTAAAAGGCAATGTTCCACTCAGTCCTCTGCAGAAAGGGAAATTGCAACGGCACAAGGCGGGTCTCCGAACGTTGGTCAAGAAAACGGGCAGTGTCAAGAAAAAGAAACAGGTGTTACAGCGAGGTGGATTTCTCGGTGCACTGCTCGCCCCCTTAGCCGCTACTGTACTGGGTCCGTTACTCGGCTCCATCTTGGGAGGACGCTAACATGGAACATACGAAAAAAATGATGCTGGTCGAACCTCGACTGTTACAGAGTTTGCAATCCCCCTATCCCGTACCGGCCAGAGTGCAACAACTCCAGTCTCTGGATGAAGAGATGAATAGTATACTGCAACGTCGACTGCCCGATCACGAGAAAATTCAACTCTACCATCATACGCTGAACCGGTACCAGACGTTTATGGATCAATATAGAGGCGGGAGTAGTACTAGTAGTACACTACCCACCACGCCCACCACACTCCCACCACCACCACCGTCATCCTCGGCCTCACCTGAACTGGAACAGGAAGTGTTGGCCAGTGTGCCTAAAGCCTTCAAGACCAAGGCGCGTTTATTGTTGGACCGGGTGAAACAGCATGCCGATATGGGGTGGAACGCGGAAGGAAACCTGCTGATTCGCAATCAAGTGGTGCCGGGGTCTCATATGACCGATTTGATCAACGATATGGTGCGTTCTCGCAAACACTCTAATCCACCGGGGTGGGAAGCCTTTGCTCAGGGATTAAAAGACACACACACCCCTCAAGAATTGGTAGGGAATCCTAACCGTTGGGCCTTTATGCAGCAATCGACCCGACCTCCACCCTCCTCCGCCTCTTCTTGGGACTCCATGTCACCACCGCCGCCGCCGTCCAAAATACCACAACCACGACGGGGACGTAGCCGATCTAAGTCAACGCGACGATCACAACGCCGAGGTAAGGCGCCCAAGACCTGGGGCCCTTACTGGGAACCCTACTAATAACTCCTATAAAAACCCGGTGCAGAAGCCAGAACAACTTAGTCGTCATGTTTTACCTGACGTTGCCCAGTAATAGCTCACTCGACGTGTTTCCTGACAACACCTTGACCAAGTATGTCACGCAATTACCCCAACCGTTACATTTACCGGGACGCTGGGAATGTGGACGGGTGGATATTCAATACCCTTACTCATGGTACAACGTACAAGACGGAGAAGTATGGTACGAAGTGACCCACCAAGATAAAATCTACAAAATGACTCTCCCCCAAGGCCAATACGATACGCCGCAGAAGTTCATACAGGGTCTGACGGACTTGATGGAGTACGAGGCCCTACAGGAGAGCACGGGTAGTGCAACACGCCTGATGGTCTTGCGCTTCAAGAGAAACGTGTCCTTCGATGTCAACGTACACAACGACAAGAGCTCTATCATACTGTCCGATAACGTGAATTTGAAACTCAGTCCTACACTACAGCAAATGTTAAGGTTGCCTCACCGCGTCTACAAGGGGTCCACCATTGTCCACGGGACCCATTTGATGGATATGAAAATAGGTATGTACGGACTGTACGTCTACTCGGACGCCGTGGACAGTCATATTGTGGGTGATGTAAACACACCTCTGTTACGGGTGGTACCCATTAGCAAGACGTATGGCGATCAAGCCACCGAGAGTTTCAACCATATAATGTACCTGCCCGTACGACATACCGATATCAACACGATCACGGTGGATATAAGAGATGACACGGGACGTCCGATCCCATTCGAACGAGGAAAAGTGGTGCTGACACTTGCTTTCCGACAAGCTCGCTCTCCTCACTTCGTATAATGTACGTGCCTTACCAGTGCCATACACCCAGCTATGCCGACTACTACAAGAAACAAACGGGCGGAAACTTGCCCATGTTTAGCGGGGCACGCATGCAACGCGGTCACGGATTGGGGAACATCCTGGGCAGCATTGTGAAAACGTTTTTACCCATGGTGACACGGGGTGTGAAAGCGGTGGGAAAACAAGCGGTACGCAGTGGATTGCGCGTGGCGGGTGATGTGATGGAAGGCACAGCACCCCGACAAGCCTTGAAACGACGGGCTAAAGAAGCGGGGGGTGTGTTGATCGCCAAAGCCCTTAAAAGACAAAGACCCACACTCCCCAGATTCATTCAACGTCCAACACACCGACGACGCACACCCCAGAGGAGGAGGAGAAGGACTACGCCCCAGAAGAAGAAAAAGAAGAAGAGAAGTAATAGTAGGAGAGACATCTTCGCATAATGGCATACATTCACTCCGAGTCGTGTCCGTCTACCAACAGTGAATTGGATTTGTGGACTATTCCACCCACCCAAACCAGTATAGCCGAAGGACGTTGGGTAGAACATCGACCCCTGGCTAGCCTGACGGGGCAGGGCCCCGTGGAATTTACCATTGAAAACAAAGATACGGCCTACCTGGATTTAGCCCACACCTACTTGTACGTGAAAGCCAAAATAACGAAGATGGACGGGACGGACATAGAGGCCGATGCGAATGTAGGCCCGGTGAATCTTTGGCTGCACTCCTTGTTCCAACAGGTGGATATAGGTCTGAACGATAAACTCATCAGTACGTCCACCAATACGTACCCGTACCGAGCCTACATGGAGACGCTGTTGTCGTACGGTAGTGATGCCAAAGAATCACACTTACAAGCTGAGCTGTACTTCAGGGATAAACCCGGATACCATGACAGCATACTCGGTGCCAATGCTGGGTACATCACACGCAAAAGAATGACAGCCGAAAGCAAGTCCATCGATATGATGGGGCGACTGCACGCCGATCTGTTCATGCAAGACCGCTACATGATGAACGGTGTATCCATCAAGATCAAGTTGATCCGGTCCATACCTAAGTTCGCCTTAATGGCCGGTGGAGCGGGAGATATCCATTACAAGATCGTTATTGAAGATGCAGCCCTGTTTGTGCGTACGGTAGATTTGCAACAGGGGGTGTTGCTGGGTCACATGGAAGCCTTATCGAAAAAACCAGCCCAGTACCCCATCCGACGCGTACAGACCAAGGTGTTCTCTGTGCCAGCAGGTACGATGATGGCCAATCGTGAAAATTTATTTCTAGGGGATCTGCCTAAACGTCTTACCCTGGCGTGTGTGACCAACACTGCATTCAATGGAAATTGGGCTGAGAATCCGTTCAAATTTGAACATTTCAACATTAACTTTGTGGCACTGCACGTGGCCGGCCATCAAATTCCAGCCCGGCCATTACAACCGAACTTTACTAGCGGAAACTATGTGCGGACCTACCTGAACCTGTTTACAGCCACAGGACAAAACAACCAGGACGAAGGCAATACCATCAGTCGAGAAGATTTTAGCCATGGGTACACATTGTTCGCCTTTGACCTCACCCCCACCTTGGAACACGATCATCAACTGGCTTTGCTCAAGAAAGGAAACCTACGGTTGGAACTGCGTTTCTCCACCCCTCTAACCAACACCATTAACGTGATTTGCTACGCCGAGTTTGATAACGTCATCAGTGTGGATCAGCAAAGAAACGTGCTGTGTGACTACGCCAGCTAAGATGGATACAGAGCAGCTGATGAGCATACTCCAGCGAGATGCGAAGATCTCCTTTCGAGGTGTGTTTCCACGCAATGTGTTTCCCACCCACTCCACTACCCCAGCAGCCTACATCCTGAATACAGACACGAGGAGTCGACCCGGTGAACATTGGATAGCTGTGTACGTGGACACCCTAGGCCAAGGCGAATACTTTGATTCCTACGGACTTGCACCCCTCCATGCCGATTTGGTGAAATTCATGGACGTCTCTACTACAGAGTGGCGTTGGAATACGCAAAGATTACAAGGACCCTTGAGTAGTGTGTGCGGACAGTACTGTGTGTTTTATCTCCCTCACCGGAGTAGAGGACATTCTATGCCCACCATTGTACATATGTTTGATGATTATTGTCAAGCCGAAGACCGTGATGTCCTCGTCTATGACTGGACGGCCTCTCGTTTTAATGTGCATGCGCCATTTCTCTGGTTAACTTAAAAATGTACTGCGCGCGCGCAGGCCACTATTATTATCACGTTATGACGTTGTTGTTCTGACGTTCATTGTTGAATAAATTGATGAAAAAACACAAAAAAATGTTTTGACTTTTTTTATTTAAGTCAACAAGAATGAGTTACTGACTATATACAAATAGAATACAGGGTACAAATAGTAGGGGTATGTACACATAGAATAGTAGTGGTTAAGGTACAAAAAAGTTCTGTCAGGAGTAGGATTCGAACCCACGTACGGCAATCGCCGACCAGCACTTAATACCGGCGCCTTAGACCACTCGGCCATCCTGACTTTTACAGTTTTATAACTCGTGTATCAACAGTTATAGTTCCACATTTGTTTTTACAAGTCCAAGTAAGTAGTGCTCACACTGTCGGCCAACACTTTTCGTTTGGGATAAAAGAAAGTAAAGGCGTCTCTTTGCTGGATATAGGTGCGCATCTGGTGGTCGACGACCCGGAATCCTCGGTTAGTGCCACTCGCACTGGCCTGGCTTTGCAATACACCCAGGTAGAGAGCTTTGTCGATGGCAGGGTCACGTCGGTTGACACCTTTACAACTAAACTTATTTTCCGCTCCTCCATCTCCTCCGTAACAGTAGTAGGTCTTAGAGGAGAGCGCAATCATAGCATCCCCGCTCCACTCTAGTTTGAACAGGCCGGGTGTCCGCTTGTCGTAGGTGTAGTGCTCGCGTCGAGGTAGCCACAATTCGCGGTCCGCTTCATACTGATCCCGTAACTCGGGTTTCACCAGGGACTCCCAATCGGCGTTGGAGACGGCCATGTAGGCCGAATCTGTGTCCATCTCCATCAACTGCCAGTCTGAGGGGTTAAAATAGACACCCATGAAGTCATAGAGAAACTGCAGCATCCTCAGCTTGGCCACCTGGTAGACCATGCATCCAATCTGCAGGGGTAAGTTGTACCGGATAGTCTTCTTGGCTGAAGTGACTTCATAGGTGTCGTCATCGATGACCTCCACGGATCGAAACAGAGGAGAATTGACTTTTTTGCGGGCTTGGGCAGTACTACAAATGTTCACGTTGACGTGCTTATCCTGGTTCGTTACCGTTTTTCCGTAATAACCATTGCCAGTGAGCTTCCAAGATTCAGCGATGATGGCCTGACTCGGGTCTTGATCACCTTGACGACGGGCCGACGTCACGATGTCGGCATTCTCCGCAAAACAAGCCTCGGGTACGTACTGTATCACTTGATATATTTGAGTAATTTCCAAACCGTGGTTCATGTACCACTGCAGTAAGGGCGTGCCCAGCAAGATTTTCTCGGCCCACATACTCCCAATCAACATACGGCGTGGTTGAGGCAAACACTCGTGTTGCTCGGCATAGGTCCTCATGGTGTCCCCAATATCCGCCCGACCCACCAGCGTGTTCTTAAAGATGGGCGGGCACTGGGCGAAGAGAGGCTTGAGAGTGTCGGGAACATGCAAATCACATTCCACAAAGCCGTAGAGGTCTCCCGAACGAATGGCGTCCAACATCTGTGGCAGACTGAGCAATCGCCGACGACTCAAGGGGTACTCACGCTCTTTTAGGAACCGTCGTAAATGGGGCAGGGCCTGGCACATCGTGTGAAATTCACATTCCCACATTTCAATGAGATGGAATCCTCGCTCTTTCACGTAATCCCCGTTGGCCACCACTTCGTCGCGTAATTCTTCCGGTGTTTTCCCACGTCGCTCATTGAAGCGGCCAGCGCTGAAATGGCATTCGTGGCCGTGCCAGTAACACCCGTAAAACTGGAATACGGTCGGTGTTCCTTGTACAAGGGCAAACCCATCGACGGGGAGTCGACGATCTCCTATACGCTTCTCTGTGGCGTTGGTCTGGTGTCGTATATAAATTCCCCGTCGATAGGCTTCCCAGTCCAACCACTGGTCGGCGAGATGTTTGTAAGGTGACCGTTGCGGTGTAAAATGCCGATCGTCTGCCCACCAACGCGTATAATGCCCGCTGGGCATGGGTTGAGCGAGTGACCACAGGTACAGGGCATTGGCGTCAAACCCAATGATTTTGGCACAGGGTTTGCCACTGGGCAGAGTAGTCACATCCTTCTCATGGTAGCGGTGAAAAATAAGGCTAGGGCCGCCCACAATGTTCTTCTTCAGACATTCATGCATGTCTGCATCTTTCTGTTGTACCAGCGAGAAGTAGGTGGAACACTCTTGAAACAAATGGCGAAGGGCTAGACCCGGTAAACTTAAGCACTCTTTAAAGATATCCACGTGCATTTGGCGACGAAAGAGTTGCACCATTTTCTCGGCCGCTTCGAGGAAAGGAACCACATCTAGGTTGTTATACCACACCAGGAAATCTCGCAACGTCTTCATGCTGTGGCGGTTCCACACTTGTTGGAGTTCGATGTAGGTGTCCTCCGGCAGAGCTTCCCCTTTCAGGTCATTGTAAAACGCTTCCCGGGGTGGCAACTGGGTGTCTTCTAAGCGGTCCAGGCTCGTCATATAGGTGTACGGGAAGTAACCTTTCGTCTGGGTACAGTCGTATGCTTTCACCCACTGATCATAACTGTGATTGGGTGCCAGGTAATTCCGCACATCGAGGAAATGCAGTGACGTGGTAGTGAGGGCCATATGGTTGTTGATCTTCTTTATGACGGACTTGAGGGTATTCGCCTGGGCCAAGTAAGGGTAGAGAAATTCCTTGACCATGTTCAGATCATAAGAGCCCGAGTTGAAGCCGAGCACGGGTAACTGAGTCAGGTACTGCACGAACCGGGCTTTCAATTTCTCCGCATACGGTTTAGGTAACGGCACATCCTGCGACTGCAGAGGCTGCGACTGCAGGGACTCGGACTCGGACTCGGACTCTTCATCATCGCTGAACGCTACACCGGGTACAGGAATGCGGTCGTCCAGTTGGTCCAGTACGTCCTCGAACTTGGCCACCAACAATTCCGTACTAGCCGCACTCACTTGCTCTAAATACTCCATCATGCGGGTAATCAACTCATGGGAGTCCCCCGTGGACACGAAACACACCGGAGCAGCGTCATAGCCAGGTACGTTGCTGGAAATACTGACACTCAGAGGAATATGGCGCTGCGTCCACTGCGTTTTGGCTGAAAACATGTCCATGGGCTCCAACAGGGCCTCGAAATCGTAACACGCCCGGTAGGGAAAATAACGGTCCTCTTCCGGTATCATCACACCCTCATCGGCCAGTTCCTGGAAAATAGTAGGTGCATTATGATACACTCCACCCGGATATACTCGCTTGACACTGTTGTCACAGATTTTCTCGTGGCACTGTAAGTTGGAGGAGCGATGAAACACCCGATGGCATTGACCACAACTGAAAGACTGAGCGTACTGGCTCATATTAGAGATGAGCGAAAAATGACTCACGCCATTGTCGTCGAACACATTGACTTTCATCGTAGCAGCATACCGTTCTGTTGATCGCCGAACCAATTCAGCCACAAATGTATCGTCCTCGCATCGTAATCGATAGACCAAAATATTAATGTCGAACAGTGTTTCCACGTCATCCAAATTCTTAAAAGGCACTCCACGGAAGTGCCGCGGGTCAATGTCTTGCTGCTCTAAATACTGTTCCCAATAGCCATCGGCCACTGTGTCACAACACTGGGGGTCACACTCGTCCACATGCACGGCCAAACACCGAAACAGACATTTCCGGTCTTTGTAGGGCCCCTTTTTCCCTGCTGTTAATGCATACAGGCCGCGTCGATGAAGCAACCACGGAGGAAGTAGTACAGGAGCACCGATGGGGTGATCTCTCATTTTCGTGACGAAAAATGTGACGTTGGTCACCATTTGCACCAACCATTGGGTATTGGGGCGTTGCAACCGAGCCCATTCCAATGGATCCAATGTCGTCAATTGGTCGATGAGTGGCTCCAGAGAAATCGCATCCGTGATGGTGAATGGCTGGTCAAACACATACGAATTATTACTGGGATAGAAATACCGCAGTTGGTCCGTCTTTTTGTGCCGTAAGATATACCCAAATGTCACATTCAATTTGAAGGCAGTGACCTGATCTGTAAAAATGTTCTCAGCGTAAGTAGGAAGATACGTGAGGTCCTCCAACCGAAAATTATACAAGTCCAATAGACGACGGTGACGGTGGAAACAATGGCGTATGGTAGCCCAGTGACGTTGATAAATGTCCCTGACACGCTCATCTTCAGGCAAGACTTCAACGGGAGGTACTGCTGGGTCAAAGGGAAAATCTTCTCCACGTCTCATGCTTTTCGTCTCATACAAGCGGATAGGCAAGCAGGCAGGCAGGCAGGCAAGCAGACAGGTCAGGTAAGTCAGATTGAAATACACCCCTACCCTAAAAATCGACTCCTTTTATACGTTTTTCTATAATCCGCCATCTTGTCCCACCACCCACAGCCGCCATCTTGTCCCACCACCCACAACCGCCATCTTGTCCCACCACCCACAGCCGCCATCTTGTCCCACCACCCACAACCGCCATCTTGTCCCACCACCCACAGCCGCCATCTTGTCCCACCACCCACAGCCGCCATCTTGTCCCACCACCCACAGCCGCCATCTTGTCCCACCACCCACAGCCGCCATCTTGTCCCACCACCCACAGCCGCCATCTTGTCCCACCACCCACAGCCGCCATCTTGTCCCACCACCCACCAGCCGCCATCTTGTCCCACCACCCACCAGCCGCCATCTTGTCCCACCACCCACAGCCGCCATCTTGTCCCACCACCCACAGCCGCCATCTTGTCCCACCACCCACCATCCACGCATGCGCACACCACCAATTGTGACGTCACCCAAGGTTCTGCGCATGCGCAGTGAAGCGCTATTCTATCTACTTGCTTGCTGTATACTACTGCCCCTTCACTTTGATACCTCACTCGACCCTATCGGACCATTTTATCTTTTTTCCGCGACCGCATTACCGCCAGGACCGCATCACCGCGGATGAATACATGCCCAGGGGCCCTTTGCCGGAAGTATAGTCACCCAGAGTTACCTCCCCCTAGATTGGAACTCTTCTGTGTTGGAGGTGAGCAAGGTCATCGATGATTTGAAATACTCGCTTCTGATTGGTCGAGAACCGCCCCAGTTCCGCCTCAAATTTGCATAAATGCGACAGAATTTGCCCTTTATATACTACTCACCAGTCAACTTTAAATTGCATTTCTGGACAATAACTTTTCAAAACTTGAACAGATTCTTTCCATGGGTTCCTTGCCTGAAGATCTCGCTTGGGATTGTTTTCATGTCGATCTGCTTTTAAGTGGCGCCACCTGTGGGTCGAGTTAACTTTTTGGTGAAACTGAACAGATTCAATTCTCTATTTCAAATGCCGGGGGATCATGTCTCAAGATTGTTTTTCGTGTCAATCCGCCTATAGGTGGCGCCACCTGTGGGTCAAGTTAAAATTGCGTTTCCGAACAGCAGCTTTTGAAAACCTGAACGGATTCTTTCCAAATCATTGGTATATGGGTACCTTCCAGGAAGTTCTCACTTGGGATTGTTTTTCGTGCCAATCCGCCTGTAAGTGGTGCCACCTGGGGACTAAGTTAAAATTTAGTTTCCGGACAATAACTTTTGAAAACCTGAACGGAGTAATCCAAATTTGGTATTTGGATATTTTTCCTCACGTTATCGTTTGGAATGTTTTTTTTTGCCGATTCGCCTGTGGGTGGCATCACCTGGGGGTCATGTTAAAATTGCTTTACTTCATATCATAAATAATGACTGTTTCCTTTACTTAACATGCAAAAGGGATGCCTATTCGATCGACTGTATAGTTTTAGCTGAAATCATTCTCCGATCCAGGTACCACAAAGTGAGAATAAGTCCAAAATTGAGAAATGGTCTGGCGATTTTTAGTTTAATTTCGAATTATTTCATATGATTTATCGTACTTTTCAAACAATACAGGTCTAAAAATTATACCAAATATTGATTAAAGTACGGTACTTAGAATCGAACGACAAAGTCTCGCATATTTTATTGTGACTCGCCATAAACCTTTTCAACCAAAGGAGCCAAACCAGCTTTCTAGAGTGGATCATGCACACCCGACAGCATTACCTCTAATATATATATAGCCCCCCCCCCCCACCTCACCTCCCAATGGAACCCTAGACGAGAGTGGAGAACAATAATCAACTGTTCCATCTGCTGTCAACGACTCGCGCCGGTACAGATTCTTATGCTGGTGTGGAGCCTGTTTTTTTTTAGTAAATTTCTGAAATTTTTTTTGTCATCCTCGGATAATATCTGAAAATCGGACAGCGCCCCAGTTATGGGCGTGATTGTCCGAGGCAATTAAATGGGTAAATTAGAACAGACTATCCTCCGAAAGTTAAAAGCTGCATTATCAACTCTTAACACACACAAAGTCCCCGCAAAGATCTTGGTATGTCACGAACACTTAATATCACAAGCTTAAGGATTTAAAATTTCTTATTCTTCAAAAGCAAAAGCTCGCGGATATTTGTTTGGTCAAAATGTTATACGAATACAGCATGAATATATGTTTCATTTCCAGCAGAGGGAAGCACAGAGAGGCAACTGACACTGATTAATATAGGGCACAGAGCCACACACTCCCCTGCCCACGAAGTTTTGCGCTCACTCTTCAAAGTCAACAATTTTTTTCCTGAAATGTTTGCTTCGACAAAGAGAAGCAAACAGAAGGAATTCAGCTTTCTTCTCCTTCATGTCTGTCATGAGCACATAACTGGTTCTAACAGCGGAAACAGTACATTTTTCGTTGGTTTAATCTTCATTTTAAGCCTTATTTTCGATTTATTAGAGACAAATTATAAGAGAGATTTCATTAAATTTGCTAATGCGAGTCTTCCATTTTGCCTGCGGATGTTGGTTCCTCCCTGAAAAGCATGGAGATAAATATGATTTTATTCTAAAAATCAAGCTCTCAAGACCGATTCACACAAATATGTTGACAGTATACATGATGTTCCCTATCAGTTTCAGAATTTTTCCAATCTATGGTAAAGCTTACCTCTTAAATTTGCACCCAAATAACGCATTCTGTTTCATATATGGTAAATGCTCTAACGATATTCAATCACTCTAACAACTTTGATTTACCCTCAGATTTTAGGTCAGTTTTTAATCATTCACTCAAATGACAAATTTGATCACAAGATCGTTGGAGAGGTAAGGTCCTATTTTTGTATTATTTAGTCAAATAATAATCAAATAAATTGCATGCGCTTCCAGTGCTTGAATGATTGGATCAATTGTCATGACTGCATGTTACCGTAATCTCTCTAATAATTCAATCCCCCTATCAAAATTACATCATCCCAAAGTCTCATTTCATTTGGTGGTTCTAATAAATTTGATCACCCTCTAAAATCATTGAAATAACGAAGAAATAATGGATTAAGTATGCATTATTAGTAACCATTTTGTCAACTTCTTGTTCTAATAAATTTGATCACACCCAGATTTTATTGTGGACAACTTGCATCTCCTGCATGTGATTGAATTATTATAGGATTACCGTAAATATCCCGTAAGTAGGACAAGAGTTGTCGACAGAATGAGACATTGATACCACAGTTCTTGACTCTTGTACAAGAGACTATTCAGGGTGCTGAATGTGACCTTTAAGATGGGTTTATTACACTTGACCCTCATTATAATGCTGAAGTTGGGCGATAAATATTGACTGCAGGCGAGTGGCACTATAGTGAGTTTTCATACGGCAGCATACATATTACAGCTATATACTGAGGGACATATCAGTGGCCGTGCTATACTGAAACCCACTTTATAATCAACCCTGTTAAAATGAGGGACGAATGTATAATGAATGATAATTAATACAGCAGAATGAGTATTTGATGAATCAACTTAAAACCAGGACAGAGCATTATATTCTATGTATTTTACAACGATGGGATAAACAGGGCTGTACCACAAATAAAATGAACAGCCTTTCATAAAAACATACAAATCATGGTCAATTCTTCGGAGCAGTAAGTGCGCTGTGCAATATGTTATCGTTATAATATGTTTAGGCTAATAGTACATATATTGGCGAATTAATTTGCAAGATTTGTTATCATCACCTGTTTATCATCATCTGCTTGACAAAATTTCATGGCATGCTGATGAAATTTAATCCTCCTTTCCCATTTTAATTCCTAGTCCATTAACGTGCGACTCCCGGAATACATTTATGGTTCATAAACTTCCTCTCCTGCCTATAATTACAGCACGGGGCAGATCTTTAACTATAGAAACTGGTGCAAAACTGATAAATATGCATCAAATTATCTCACTATTTCAATAAAGGACCATTATGCTTACATTGTTGAAACTTTTGCCAGATTCAAGTCGAAAATAGCCCAGTTATCACTGATTAAATATATTCTCCATACTGTAGCCATAGGAAGGAGAGGGAAAGTATGAACCACAAATTTAAGTGGTGAGTCATGCATCAGTGTACCCATCGGTCCACTGGGGCAAATCATTTGTCTAAGAACTAAAGTGAGAAAGGCGGATTATTTTTAGCCAACAGATTTATTGCAATTTGCAAAATGCAGAAAAGGATGTGGTGCAGTTTAGCGAGATTTTACAGGACGATTTGTGGTTGAAGTGCCAAAAATAAAATATTTTGTAGAAATTCATCTATTGGCATAAAACATTGTATTGTATACTCAGGCCAATGGAACAATTTTAATTAGTAATATGTCATTTTTGGCACTCAAACCACACGTCATGGGGACCAAAGACCACTAAACTGCACCAGGTCCTTTGCAAAATTTGCCCCCCCTCAATATAAGGAGACTGTGTACAGTTTTTCCTGGCTTGTCAGAACCTGACACCCCCTGAAGGTGCAAGCTGCTTGGATCAAGTTGGGTTCTAGATATAACGGAAAAATGTTTGAGGCAGCAAGAAAATATGGGGTGGCAGTCATGATACATGAAATATATTTTTTAAATGAGCCCTACAGTGCTAATGTACATGTGATATTTGAAGATAGCATTGCTCCAGAATTTTTTTTTATAATTTGGAGCATAAATTGATTCATACAACATTTATGATGTGAAAAGGTGCCATTTTACAGACATACAAATAGTCTGTAAAAATTTTTGTAAATTTTTTCAGTGTAATAAAAGTTTTAGGTCAGTATAAATTTTCTTGCGAAGTGAAGCATTACAGATAGACAGGATAATTACAGATTGCTGCCAATATTGAACACATCACTGGCTATGCAGCTTGGGCAGCTGGCTAAATGACATATCACACTAGAGCTTCAGAATATACAGGATTATGGGGTGGGTACAAAAAAAGTTCAAACTCAACTATTAACACACATCAGACTTCTTTCTAATACAGGTTTCATAAACTTACAGCAGGAAAAAATTCCAGTTGTTTTCCAGGACATTCCAGGTCAATAATTTTAATTTTTCAGGAGTCTTTAGTACAATAACTCGCAACATAGATGAGCAAATTATTTAAGTTCAGGAACAAATTTTGGCACAATATAAACATGTGACATCATTCTCACAGAAGACGAAAGTGTATTTCTTTCAGGAGTTTAAATTTATATTTAAGCATTTTCCAAGACTTTCCAGGCTAGCAATTAAATTTCAGGAGTTTCAAGGACTTTGCAGGAGGCATATGAACCCGGTAACAGTTTACTGGAAATACAAGTTGTTTGGTGAATGGCCTCTAAGATAACCAGGTAACTATGAATAAAATGTGCATTCCCACAGGACTCTTTTCTGAAAATTAAATGCAACCACTGTCACGGCAGCATTGTAGAAAATCAAACTCATGATTGGTTCGCATGGTATATTGCGCTTTTATGCACATCGATAAATGTAATGAAAGCTCGTGTGAAACACGGGCAAAGAGCATTTCCCCAGATAATTTTGTAACACATAATTTGGTACTCACAGGGCTTTAGATCTGCCCAATTTGGGAACAACCCCTATTAGTGGTGGCAAATTTTTTTAGGATGGGACAGAGGGTGGGGCACATTATTGCTCATCCTTCAGGGGTAACCCCTGAAGGATGAGCAATCAGGAGTCGTCCCTGGTAGAAGTGCCTCTGAGAAGGAATTTCTTCGCCAATGGGCGAAACCCAGTGTGAGGCAACACCAACTTTTCATGGGCCCACCGACATTAAAAAATTGACTAAAAATAAAATGTCAAATTGCCACTTTTATATTCCCTATGAAAGTTTGAACATAAAGAATTTAACCCCCTTTTTATTCCTGACTGTATGAATTAGGCTGCTGTATTCTATCTGAAACAATGCCAGCAAATAAAAATGCCAAACAACAAAAAATAAATACCTTTCACTATAATTTTTCACTGTAAGTCAGCGAATGGTTGTTGTTGTTGTAAAATGCTGCTAATACTACTTAGGCAATAATGACATTCAATGTAAATCAGGAACCTTCACTGACTGTGATCTATCACTCTGTCATGGTACCCATATTTCGACAGAGATGCAGTATGTCAGAGCTAGGAAATGGAGGGTGTATTGTTTCAACAGCTCAGCCTATACAGCATAATTTAGTTACTGTTGAAGCATGAGGCTGTTGGAACACATGTATGCAAAATTCGCTAGATTGTTCTGAAAGACAACCACAGCCACAACAAATAGATTTGGAGTGTATGTTGGCAGTTAACATGTGACTTAACACACAGTTTTTGACCTTGAGAAAATAGGTCAATGTCAGTCCTATTCATTGATTTCAGGTCCATCATTAGTTGCATATGTGGTATCAATTTAGAATGCCTAGCTATATTTCATGTTATATCATAATATAAAGTATACAACCTTGAGAAAATAGGTTCGGTCAACTGGGATAGGCTTCTAGTCAGTCACCAATTGCACAAGTATGATGAATTTGGAGAGCCCATCTTCACTCCTTTCCAATAATAAATTTGACCTCGATAAAACAGGTGAAGGTCAGTCAATTTCATTAATTAGGCTTCTGATCCATCACCAGCTGCATATGTGGTATGACAAGAAAGATGGGCAGACAGAGAGGCAGACAGAGAGACAGACAGATAGACAGACAGACAAACAGATGACACGGAAAACTCAGTTCATTTTGGGGCATCGTTACATATCTTCTTCAAAGTCTGAATATTCTGTCAAAATGCACCAAAACACACCATTTTACTTCTATTATAGAGAAGAAAAGCAACTCCGAGTAGCCGGGATCACAATTTTATTCTGTATATTTCGCTATTAGTTCCAGCATCTTAAACATTGAACAAAGTTACAAACAGCTTCATATGCACAGTATATATACAAGGCATAATGTGACCTTAGCCAATACGCATTATGAATAGATAAGCCAGTAAATTATGTCAGTCAAGTTGGACGGATATTAAAATGCCGTCATTTTCAGAAATTGTTAAATGTTAAGCGATGACCTGTCAGCGATCTACAAATGGTGTGAATCAGGTGTTACAATACACACTCCACAATTGTTGTAACTCGCATGGGAATATACAATTATAAAACATGCGAGTTACAACATTTGTAGATTTCCATCAATTCTGATGTGGATTGCCAAGAAAATTATACCTATATTATCTTAAAATATGACAGTCCTTATCCAAACTTCATGACATGTAGAAATATTCAATGTAGGTACATACCCACTATATCACCATACTTTATTCATTTGTGCATAGTTTACTTAGTTCTTGCCAGATAAGCAGATTATGCATTGTTATAGTGTGTATTGTATTACCTGAATCACACCATTTGTAGATCGCTGTCAGGTCATCCCTTAACATTTAACAAATTTCTGAAAATGACATCATTTTAATATCCGTCCAACCTGCCTGACATAATTTACTGGCTCACCTATTCATATATGTGTATTAGCTAAGATCCCATTATGCCTTGTATGTACTGTGCGTATGGAGCTGTTTGTAATTTTGTTCACTGCTGAAGATGCTATAACAGTGAAATATACAGAATGACATTGTCATCCCTACTTGGAGTTGCTTTTCTTCTCTATTATTAGAAAATCATCAGTGGTTCCAATGGATTACTTCAATTAGATATACATGTAAAAAAATTCCCAGGTGGGATGTGCCATATAGCAGGTATGCATTAGTTTCACTTCAAAAATCTTTCTACTTTTTCAGTTCAAGAAATAATTATCAACATTTGTAACTATGCTGTCAAAATGCAACAGTATGTGCAATTTCACATCTCGAGATTCAAATAAATTCTGGGGACCTCCACATAAACAAAAAAATTGAGCATTAACTGAGTGATAATTTGTGATTTTATTCATTGAAAACTGACCAGAATGCATCCCCAGACATCTGGAAGCCCAAGCCTTCACAGCCACTGGAGACTAAAGAAATGGACTTGGGAACAGGATCAAATTATTATATCAGTAATGGAGAGAGAAATAGCACTAATTCTGGAAATGAAGTGTTTACTTTGTTGACACAAGGGGTGTACTAGTCCACTTATGTAAATTGCATTATGCAATAAGTCAACATTACAGGTTTTATTACCAGAATGGTCAACATACAGGCCTCAATATGAGGCCTGAAAGGTAAAGCAGAATATCAGTGTTACAGTATGTCTATTTGACCAAAATAGCCTGACTTCAAGCTCACTTGAATCCTCCATACTGACCATCCACTGATGGCAGCATATTTCCTCTGACTGCATTTTAGTTATGTGTGAAAGCAGGGGTTGATGTATCCTAGACTAAGATATATTTAGCTGACTTTACCCTATGCCACATGATTATGCCAGCGCTAACAGCACCAATGTCCTTTCAATTCATTTTAAAACCATACTCTTAATAAAATTAGTAATTGTAAAAAAAAAAGTATAATGAGATATAAATCAAGCATTATGTTGATGGGCTGCAAAATCCGTAGGAGAGGTGGCCCTTCAATTTCAATCAAAAAAACCAACTTTCAGTCCTTTGTCTGACAATAATAAACTTCATAAACAGATGAAATGCCAATAAATTGTGCTAAAAACATTTACTGTCTATAGTGCCATCCAATGATGTGGCCTGGGGAATGTAGATATTGGACTCGAGTCATGAGAATTTCATATATTTAAAAAAATGGCCATTTGGCTCACAAGAGATGTAAATTATAACACTGGGAATGCTACGATCATGTTCAGCAAAATAGAATTACTTTTCTCTGATTAAGAAGCAAATTTCCATTATTGTGAAAACAAAATCTTATTTTGAAATGCAAAACTGACTCTCCATGATTCGCCAACACCACCAAATCTGGTCAGTTCTTTGCCTATCTTGCAAGGTCATTATACCCAAAATACATGGAAATCAAACACGTTGTTCAGAAGATATGATGTTACACATGTTTACCTACATTCATGTCTATAGCGCCACCTAGTGACGACCAAATGTCACGAAAAACAAGCGGGCGAGATCTAAAGCCCTAGGGAGATGGCACATAAGAGTTCAATGGAAAAAACTTTAATCATGATAATGGTTATAGAGGTTTTGTTGTTAAGTCAGATAAATGAGATTTTTCATTTAACTGGCAATTTGGTCCACACCGAAAGGGAATTATCATGTCGGCAATCCTATATTTATGCTTGGCAACCTAGAATAGAACAGTTTTTGAATATTCCTCCAAACGAATTGGCAAATTTTCATATCATGAAAAACTTTTTTTTTTGCAACGCAAAAAACTTGCCTTCATAGCTATGCCAGCTACACCAAAACTTTTTCAGCACATTGACCATCCTTCAAGACCATTGTAATAAAATTTCAAAGAAATCAGGCAAGCCGTTCAGACGAAATCGTCAGAGAAAGGTTTACCTATGCTCTGACTACAACGCCACATAGTGGTGAGCAGCAGGTATCGAAACATAACCAGACAAATTCCCCAGGCCTAAGGAGATAGCACACAAAGTCTGACCAGAAAATATTTATCGGTTTCAGAGATATTCACGTTTAAAGTCGCAGCGGCGGCGGATACGGCGGAGCCGTTTCTCATGAAAACATAAGAGCATCCACTTTGTGGAAATGCTCTAATTAGGTATTAATCGATTTACATCACAATTTTTTTTTATCTTGCATTATCCAGGAGTCAAAATATTCATAATAATTTACTTGTCACACGAGACAGGTGACTAAAAACTGTACATGTCACCTTTAAGAATTACCTGAAGGTGCAATCGTTGAAATTGTCAAGCACATGTAGTTCAAGATTAATGACAAAGCTACATGTTGCAAGCTACCAAGAAATGATTCAACAGATGCTGGTCCTTATTAATTGGTCGATTTGTCTTGTTATTTGGTGGGAACGCACAAGATTTTCATACCGCCAAACATTAAATCAAATAGAACATCTACGTTTACTAGTAAGGGTCCAGAAACCGAACTAGAGGTCCTCGACATTCTTCATTGCGCTCTGACGACTTCCGGCTGTTTGGAGTAGTCTCCCTTGAAAACAAAGAACGGGTGCGGGCCGAGTGGTCTCCCTTTACTCCTTTCGGATATTTCCGTGGTTTTCCGTTCGGCCGTGAAAATTCAGGGTAAAATGGCGGACTGGGATTGTAAATCTGTTGGCGAATGGTTGAGGCAGGAGGGCTTGGGACGATATGTCCAAACCTTCGAAGATGAGACATTATTTTATTCAATATGTATTCAACGAACGCGAAATACTAATCACTTGCAAATATGTCTTGTAATGGCGTTCTTGAAAATACTCACGGTACATCGTGACACCACGTGTTCCTGGGCAAATCCAAAGGGGAAGTGTGACGATAGGCCTGTATCAATGAATACTCACGTGGACTGTTTATGTTTACATTTTGAACAATAGCCGTGCGTGCGCAATAGCTGGCTGGCAAATATGGGTGGGTGCCTTTTCCCTTCCAAATAAAAAATGTGGGTGGGTGGGCTGCTATGATAAAAAATGCTTCTCTCCCAGGTTGTACTGGATATTTATTTGCTGTGCTTGGTGGAGGCAAGAAGAATTAATTTGCATATATTGGTGGTTGGGGTGTACAAAGTTTCCCTTTCGGGCGGAGGGGGGGGGGGGTACATCTTTTTCAATGGAACAGCCCTTAACATTTTATATTAAATTTGTTGAAAATGTCCACGTGTCACCCTTAAACCTCTCTTCACTTCAGTCTTGTGCATGTCAGTGTAGATCCCGGTCTGAAAGTATCAAAACATTCAGCATAGGTGAAGTTCAGGTATCTGTCGATTCTTGATAAGGTATTCTTTTTTTCAGCATGTGTTCAGGGCAGATTTGATTTTTTTTCAAGATTGAAAGCAATAAATAGATCTAAATAAAACTGGACTTCTGAAGTTCCTCACCCATTCTTTCTGTGGGTAGATGAGTTTTCGCTTGTCTGGTCCACTTTTATTTTTATCTTTTATCGTCTCCAATGTCGAAACAAAAAAATGCCCTTGAAATAAAAAATAAAATTGGTAAGGCCTAATATTTCAAGATATATGCATCAAGAGTAAGGGGAGACAATTAATCAGTGATCTGTAGATACTCCAGGTTATCCTGTATCTAATAAATGATCTGTAAATAATTCAGGGTATCGTGCAAATTCATCATTGATTTGTAGATAATTCAGGGTATCGTGTATTTAATTCATCAATGATCTGTAGGTAATTCAGAGAATGACGGATCTAATTTGATCTCATAAAGATCTATGATCCAGCATAATGTGTATCTAATTCACCAATAATCTATTGATCCTTCAGTAAACAGTGCATCTTTTCTGCGGATGATCAGCATAACCTGTGTCTAATTCACCAATGGATGGCCAGTAGATGATCCAGCATGCGTCCAATTTGCCAATGGTTTTTAGATAATCCTGGGTATGGTGTATCTAATTCATCCATAATCTGTCAATAATTCAGCGAACAGGTCATCTAATTCACCATGGTCTATAAATAAACCAGGGTATCATGTAGATAATCCAGGGTAAGTGTATCTAATTCACCAATGGTCTGTGGATTCAGGGTAAGGTGTATCCAATTCATCAATGATCTGTAGATAATTCAACATACATCTACAGCGTATCTAATTCACCAATGATCTGCTCCATCCTTGCTCACTGCATTATTTGACATTTACACGAAGATTCCAGTTATACGACAGTCACCGAGTGGGTTCATGTAAAGACTTTGTACATATATTACATATTATTTACATCATGGCACAGCACTCATAATAATTCTTCACGCTACATAACTATATTCATCCGTGGAATTAGCAGTCCGTTCTAAATATTGTTTATCTATTAACGCTTCAATGCACTTCTTGATCATGCTAATGCTGGGGGCGAACCGGGCTCTTGATTGGCTGATCACCTGGAATAGAAAGGAGACAGATGATTGGTTGAGATATCTTGAAGTAACCTTCACATGAACTCAGTGATTGGCTGGATTGGCCAATGAAAATCCTGGATTATTTTTTGAAAATTTTAACTGACCAATCAAATGCTTTAAAAAGGCAAGATATACTATTGTTTCTGTAAGACGTACTCCATTGAATTTTGGCATTGGAGAGAGTGCGGAATCAAAAATTACAGTGATTACAGTTTGAGGGATTTAATTTGAATAAAGTGTTGTTTTTTTTTTCTAAATTGCAGCCATTCCTGAAAAATTTTATCTGGGGGCAAGTGAGTGAATACGATTTAATGTGACTCGCCTTCAACATTATTTCAGTCATATCGCGACGAACCAACTAAGCACCACCCAGCCAAGTTGCGTTTCTGCTTCCCTTGGGCATTTTGAGTTTGTGAATGTTTTTTCTATTGAAACAACACTGAACTGTGCAGAGATTCAGTATTCTGATAAAGCTTTGATATAATCAGGAAATAATTTTCTTGTATTTGAGCTATTCAGGGATTCATACAAGTCAAAAATTTTACCACCGAAAACTCAATATTACTCAAAATTGAGTTTTCACAATGGTGAAATTGAGTTTTCAAAATTTTTAACCGCCGATTCAAAGATTGCAATTGAGTTTTCAAAAATTTTTACCACCGATTTACCTATTGGTATTCTGTTCTCAAATATTTCAACCACCACCATGCACAGGATGTTGTTGGTGTGTTTTAATATGGTCAATATATTATACTATGAGCAGGGGATATTTTTGACAAAACATTTTCATCTACCCAATATCCAAATTCAATAAAACTCATTCTATTCAGCGCGTCTTCAGCTAAAGTTTTCATCGAATGAAGTATAAAAACCGAGAGATTTACATGTACCGTACCACAAGATCAGTCTGAATAACAATGGACATGGGGATCTATATCACGAATGAAATTGGAGGGAGAAATCAAGCAGTAATTGTTCAAAACAGCAAACGATCGAACCAGGAAACATGTCCTCTTGTCTGCAGCTAACTGCACCAAACACAGCCTCTGCAGATTGTTACTGAATTAAAGTTTAATAAAGTTTTTACATGAGACAGATCTGCCAAGTTCTAAAGTCTAAATTTTCTGAAAACTACCGAATATTTTGGATGGTTACATTTACTCAATGTTAAATTTTTTAAGCAAATTTCTTGAGTGCTATTTATCTCCTGTTAAGTTTTCCAAAATCCAGTTCTGGAGGTCACCTCGTATTTAAAGTATGGTTTTCCATTACTCTTTCAACTATGAAAATTTATTGTTTATAATCAACGAGGAGTCAACTTTATGGAGCAGACGAAGATAAAATATGCAGCCTGGTCTCGTCGCAGTGTCAGTCGCACTGACATCTCACGAGTGAAGTTGTAGACCAGTCAATGTACTTTACAAAAATACAACCCCATCATGATTGCAGGTCTTGGCTTTAGCAAGTCATGTGAAATTTAGACGTTTAGTCTTGATGTATTTTCAATCTTTGACATCGCTGGACATTTCACTTTTTACTTCGTGTTTGATGGATACTGAATGGACCGAACGTCGGCATCACGGTCCAGATTTAACCGGGAAATATGGTCGACTGACTGCAGGCACGTGGCTGTACAAAGCGCAAGACTGTCTGTCGGCTGTCAACCCTATTGCGGTAATGGAAACTTCCACTGACCCGTGTTGTAAGCCCACAAGATGAATCGAATTGGAAGAGTTCACTTTCAAAATAGGGAAGTAAGGCACAAAAGTTTCTACGTAACAACAACGCGAGGGCAGATTTTTCTTTGTATTTCATTTCTGAAACTTGCAACTCTGGCGGACAAATTGATGACCTACGCGATTTAAAGATGACAACAACAGCTACACAGGGTCTGTCTGAAGTTGAAGAAAAAAAATAACTTTTACGGCGACAGATGACCGATAAAAACTTTTGGGCGGCAGTCCCTGTTGTCAAACTTCAGTGATAGTTTGGAAACCCTCGGCAGTACGAATGCAGGCTGCCACACAATAAACGTTTGAGGGTTCCGGAAATAATATATGCAAGGAATTGTCTGCCGCTACGCGGCGCTGTGATCAGCATACTGGAAGTCGTTAACAACAACACCACCACACGTGGTGGCATGCTCCCGGCGCCTGTTAGTGTCGTTTTCACGGTAAGATCGTCATTCGATATGAGTTTATTTCGTAATTTGGGGTTGTCAAATTAACTTTGACCATGTCTGGCGAATGCGGGAGTTGCACAATACAGGGTTCCGGCCTTGGCCGCTAGGATCGCCTTTGTCTTTATTACCGTTTCATACCACTTCTATCGTCTGCTAGGCAGAGCTGAGTGGGCTGGCTGATCGTTTCGCTTGGACGCGTAGCGGGCGATAACTCTGCGTAATAACCACCGCCCAGCCGCCAGGATCGCGGCGAACGACATTTCCGGTTTATCGCGAAAAAGCAGCCGACATGGAAATTGATATGAAAATAGCAGCGACTGCGTGTTTGCTTTGAGGTATGTGGTTGATTTACATGATTTTAAGTTCAAAACTTGATATAATCGATAGAAACCTGTCGTAGTTTATTCGATTGTGCCGCCATATACGTTAGCAATGGTGAAAGACAAATATGCCGAATATAAAACAGGCCCGCGGGATGACTGAAATAGTATGAAAACTAAAAGACGTCTTTATTTCTATACGGTGATAATAGCGATCCTGGCGGCTGGGCGGTGGTTATTACGAAGAGTTATCGCCCGCTACGCGTCCAAGCGAAACGATCAGCCAGCCCACTCAGCTGTGCCTAGCAGACGATAGAAGTGGTATGAAACGGAAATAAAGACAAAGGCGACCCTAGCGGCCAAGGCCGGAACCCTGTATTGTGCAACTCCCGCATTGAGTTTTCCACGAAAAATTGAGTATTTGTCCAGTAAAACGAAAGCAATTGAGTTTCCTGCCATACGAATTGAGTTTTCAATTTTTTTTAACCACCGGTATTCGGTGGTAAAAAGCGACTTGTATGAATCCCTGCTATTGTGGGATTTAATGCTGGTTTTTACTGTAGCAAATTGGGTTTTACCAGAAACTTATTAGCGGAGCTGGTAAACGAATATTTGGGATAATCAGCATTAACATCCGCACATACTCAAATACAAATGGTTGTTCCATTTCTAATTTAAATTTTCCCTTTTCCATGTAATCTTTAATTCCGCAGTCAAGCAATGGGATTTGCAAACAATGGGACAGTTCAAGATTGTTGATTGTGGGGAAACATCTATAACAAACTAATCTGATTTACGGAAACGTTATAGAAGTATTAAAAATGATTGATACGGTAAATCCCCTAATAATTCGATCAGCCTCGAATTTGTGGAGAAAATTCAGTCAGGACATTCTCATAAATTTCAAGAAATATAATGGATTATCTGTATGATTCTGGACCATTTTGTCAACTTCCTGTTCTAATAAATTTGATCACCCCCTGATTTCATGGTGGGAAATTTTACTTCATCTCATCTAATAAGTATAGGATTTGCCATAATAATTAACTAATTAATTTTCACAGAGCTGATCACTTAAACAAACTCGTAACCAAGGGTGAAGAAATGAGAATGAGGTTTCACCGTTTGGGCATGAGCTCTCGCGTGACTTGCAGGGCGAGATATGTGGGAGAATTCATTTTTCTTCATGGATGATTCAGTGTAAACACAAAATGCAATAAGTGGAAGTGAGACAAGTTTTCAGTGTAAATAAGCAGAGAATTTGCCATAATAACTAATTAATTAATTATCTCTCACCTCCTGTATCAACATGTTGTGTTTGAGAATTTTCCTCGCCTTCATGATCCTGACAATGGCTGCCTGTAGATACATCTTACGATCCTCGTCTACGGCACTGTGAGTCTGCTCAACCTCCTACAACACAGACAAGGACATACACATCAAACACAGGGTTTCATACACTTACAGCGTGAAACAAAATCCAAGAGTGAACTTGGCAAATGCACAGCGTGTTTCATCCCAATACAGTCAGAGAGAGTCACACTGACAGATAAGTCAGTATGGACAAGGGTGAGTGACCAATAACCTGGCATGTCACTGGATTCACATCTCGGGTACAACAGGGGGGTGGGGGAGTGCGTTAACACAATATTGAAACTGGCAGAAATGAGACAAATATGCTTTATATAAAATCTCCTAGTCAAATACAGGGATAACATGCTTAAAATAGTTAGTTAGAAATATTCATGAGGACTGGCAAATCGTGTACTTCCCCATACATCAAGCATAGGACAACAGTGACGGGTACTACCGACAGTGAGCACATGGGATCACTGAGTGAGTGAATTCGATTTGACGTCACTTTCAACACTATTTTAGTCATATCACAACGTTTGGTTCCTATTCCTTTTCACACCCGGAAACCACATGGGTAGAGTCCTATTCCTTTGACACCCGGGACCCCATGGGTGGGGTCCTATTGCTTTAACACCCGAGACCTCATGGGTGGGATCCTATTCCTTCAACACCCGGGACCCCCACGTGTAGGGTCCTATTCCTTTAACACCCGGGTCCCCATGGGTAGGGTCCTATTCCTTTGACACCCGGGAACCCACGGGTAGGCTCCTATTCCTTTAACACCCGGAAACCACACGAGTAGGCTTCTATTCCTTTAACATCCGGAAACCACACGGGTAGGGTCCTATTCCTTTAACACCCGGGACCCCACAGGTGGGGACCTATTCCTTTAACACCCGGGACCCCCACGGGTAGGGTCCTATTCCTTTAACACCCGGGTCCCCACAGGCAGGGTCCTATTCCTTTAACACGCGGGACCTCACGGGTAGGGTCCTATTCCTTCAACACTCGGAAACCACACCGGTAGAGTCCTATTCCATTAACACCCGGGACCCCACGGGTGGAGTCCTATTCCTTTAACACCCAGAAACCACACAGGTAGGGTCCTATTCCTTAAACACCCGGGACCCCCATGGAGGGACCCCCACGGGTGGGGTCCTATTCCTTTAACACCCGGGAGTCCACGGGTAGGGTCCTATTCCTTTAACAACCGGGACCTCCATGGGTGGGGTCCTATTCCTTTAACACCCGGGACCCCACGGGTAGGGTCCTATTCCTTTAATACCCGGGACCCCCACAGGTAGGGTCCTAATCCTTTAACACCCGGAAACCACACGGGTAGGGTCCTATTCCTTCAACACCCGGGACCCCATGGGTAGGGTCCTAATCCTTTAACACCCGGAAACCACATGGGTAGGGTCCTATTCCTTTACCACCTGTGACCCAATGGGTAGGGGGGTCCTATTCCTTTAAAATCCGGGACCCCATGGGTAGGATCCTATTCATTTAACACCCGGGACTCCATGGGTAGGGTCCTATCCCTTTAACACTCGGGACCCCCACGGGTAGGGTCCTATTCCTTTAACACCCGGGACCCCCACGGGTAGGGTCCTATTCCTTTAACACCCGGGACCCCATGGGTGGGGTCCTATTACTTTAACACCTAGGACCACACGGGTGGGGTCCTATTCCTTTAACACCTGGGACCTAACACCCGGGACCTCATGGGTGGCAAGATGTGAAACCAGTGAGATACTAGGATATCCGGTGCTCTCCATTTACATGAGAGGTATAAGAGCTCATCAATGTCCATTTAATTGACCAGCAATGGGTAGGGGGGTCCTATTCATTTAACACCCGGGACTCCATGGGTAGGGTCCTATCCCTTTAACACTCGGGACCCCCACGGGTAGGGTCCTATTCCTTTAACACCCGGGACCCCCACGGGTAGGGTCCTATTCCTTTAACACCCGGGACCCCATGGGTGGGGTCCTATTACTTTAACACCTAGGACCACACGGGTGGGGTCCTATTCCTTTAACACCTGGGACCTAACACCCGGGACCTCATGCGTGGTAAGATGTGAAACCAGTGAGATACTAGGATATCCGGTGCTCTCCATTTACATGAGAGGTATAAGAGCTCATCAATGTTCATTTAATTGACCAGGAATGTTGGTACCATTAGGCCATTCACAATTATATTTCAGTTTTACAGTTAAAAAAAGTTTCGGTTATAGTTTTTTACTTCCATGTTTTACACCTGTACTCTGTCAAATCCTATACAAAAATGTAAAAATAATTGGCAAAACTTTTTTAAATAAATAAATTAATAATAATAAAAAAAAAAAAATACAAATAAAATTCCTCCCTACCTACCTGACCAATTTTGCTGAAGTTGGTCAATGGAAACACAAATATTATTGTCGATGGCCTCAATGGACTTACCTGAGGTGTATCTTTCTGCACAGTGGCTGTAATCTTGAACTTGGTTCTCTTATTTGCATAAGACAGATTTAATGTGAAGGAGCTTTTGTCATTAATATCACCCTGTGTGTAAAAAGAAAAGACTTGAATAATCATACTAAAGGAATTATGAGACTGGTTAATATCATGACTAAAGGGTTATGTCCACACTGAAGGGTTATGTCCACACTGAAGGGTTATGTCCACACTGAAGGGTTATGTCCACACTGAATTCATTAACTTCACCTGATGTTATTAAGGGGTAGCTAGGTTTCCATACAGAAAACCCTCTTATGTGTTATAGTAAAACGAACGATTATTTTCTTTGATTATGCACAGAAAGCTGTTGATCAGAGTCAAAAGTTAAATAAAACAGCGCAGACTGACGTTTGGAATTGGACTTTCGTCTGTTTATGGCTTTTTTGTATACAATTTTTAATGTATCTAAAATACGATACTTTGAACCAAAACAAATCTAATGTTTACAAAGTCACTGTATCTGCCGTGATATTCCCTCAAAATATTATTTTGGTTCAAAGTGTCATATCTTAGATATATTAAAAATAGATGCTATTAAAGTGTATACAAAAACCCATAAACAGTTGAAAGCCTCATTTCAAAGTGTCCAATGCTGTTTTACATCACTTTCAACTGTGAGAGTTTACAGCATAGAAGTTGGGTATTAAACGAAACACAGATTTATGCGCAGAGTTAACTGTTACGCTGCGGCGAGCCGTTCATACGGCTCTCGTCTTTCTATACGAAAAATGCGACGAGCCGCAATAGTGGCTTGCCTTTGCTTCTGTCAATGCGAGTACAGCGAGGTACCTTTCTGGAATCGCTTTTTTCAAATTTACCAAGCATGAAACTCGATAAAAACCATACATATATTGTTAGCTAAGACTGATTTGATTTCTTGGATGTAAACTTGATATTCTGTCTCAGAATAACGAAGTCGGGAGGAAGAAATAAAATTGAAAAATAGAAAAACACCAACGGAGATTTCCATAAAACGTTGTCGAGAAGCCACCCAGAAAATATAAAATACTCACAGAAAACCCCTTCAAAATATATGATTCTTTGGTATAGTTGAAGTACAGAAGCTCAGTTTATATTTCCAAAGTGTGGGTTTCGATGAAATCCGCTAAACAAACTTTATTTTCAAATTTCTGTCGAGCTTCTACGCCACGTAATTTCGTCGCAATGAGATAAAATGGCGTCTCCCTCAGATCAGCTTGACCCAGTTCATGGGCTCTGGCCAATGAGCGCTTCGATGTAGGTCACGATGTAGGTCACGTTACCACGCTTGTCCAATCAAGGTTACCGACATAGGATCGGCTGTTAGCGTTACTAGAGAAACGGGAAAACACCCCCTTGCAGTTTTGCGATGTTATCGTCTGTTTGATTGGCCATCGGTCGACATCACGCCTTCAATCAGAAACTACAAGGAATTCCCTTTCCAATGAGACGTCATACGCCCGAAATGGCGGACGAAAACTCGGAAAAGACCAGGGAGAAAGGCAGCTGAAAAACCAAGATTTTCCACTGTAATTCCTCATAATTCGCCATTTTCAACCGCAATTCTACCAAAATACTGTAGTCTCTTCAAATAAATTTTATTTACGCTGACAACATCGTCGATTTTGCTATAAAAGGCGGTCGAATAGCATTGACTAAACAAGTTGGGATACATTGATATGTTAGGCCAGTCACCAGCAAACGAAATTAAATAATATTTTTGTTCATGAAATCCGGATTTAAAAAAAAAAGTCAGCATTTCTCCTCGTACATCATACAAAAGAATTTAGCAGCATAACAGTTAAAGAGACTAATTTTTGGCTTTAAACCGTCTCTCAGTTTCAAAGAGGTTGACCACTCTCATTCTCCATCACTCCCCTAATTGTTTTTCTTCAGGAGAGCTTTTTATCACTCTCCTCAAAGCTGCCAATGGAGAGTGAAGAGAGAAACCAAAATCAAGTTCAATCAAAATCCCGAGTAATGCAATTTAACTAGATACTAGATTTTACCTCTGTTGTGATCATTTTTGTTTCCACCAATCCCTGAAGCTGTCTGGCCAGCTCCTTGTCGGACATCTGCGTGACGTCGAATATCTCTTTGAACGAGAGCTTCTCCGACTCGTTAAATAACAACATGATGGCCATGTGGAATGTGCCCATCGTCACGAAGTACGGCCGCTTCAAGTAGTTCAACTTCAGTTCAGCTGCAACGAGTCAAATATCATTGTCAATGAAAATAGCTATTCTCAAAACAGTAAACAGCAAAGCATCTATGGTAATACCTCTAATAATTCAATCAATTCAATTCAATTTTCAATTCAACTTTTATTGCAATCTCTGCACTGGTGACATAAACCAAGGGGAGACAACTCCCAAAGAACATGACTAGAAATCATGGGAAACAACTCCCGTACAAAAACCTGTGGAGACAACTCCAACACTTCCTTCACAATCACAGGAATTAAAATGTCCACCATAAAATCCGGATTGACCAAATTTATTAGAACTAGAAGTTGACAAAATGATCCAAAATCATGCATATAAACCATTATTTCTTCATTATTTCAATGATTGTAGAGGGTGATCAAATTTATTAGAACTGATTTTGATAGGGGGATTGAATTATTAGAGGGATTACCGTACCACAAAATTCAGGTCCCTATCAAGTAGTGCCACCTGTTCGTTAACAATCTCACGCAGGGTCTGACAGCGACTTATTTATTTATCAAATTTCAGCAAGTTTGCAAAAGTAAAGACTTGATTTGTTGATTTGTTGCGCAGTCAATGAAAATGATGTACATGCAAACCACAGCAAGGTACAGAAAGTGTGGTTGTAGGATACAAGGATCAGAGCTTACTCTTCCAAGGGAGATAACTGTAACTCTTTTAGAGGCAACTGACTGAATATGCAACATTTTCATGCATGTCAGAGTCCCTGGATAACTGTTCTAATATCCAAATACCACAAAGTTCTTATTTTAACTTCTGGCCATCTGATGGCCCTTCCATGAAAATAGATCAATTGGGAATTTGACAGCAATACATTATGTGACCCTTCTCTCTTGGACCCAAGACCAAGTGGTGAACTTTCATTCACTTTTATGTGTATTCTCACAAACTTAGCTTGTCTCTAAACACGGCGAAGCATTCTGCAACGCCGTCCATTCATTGACTGTTACTTTGGACAGACAGTCCATTTGTTAGATAGTCACACTGTGTGCTCTTGCATGCAGGGGTGCAGTCTAATTATAATTAAATCCTATCCACTTCTCGATTTGGATAAGTCGCTTGTAGGATCTAACTGGCTTTCAGTAACTCGAGTGTCAACCAATCCTGAGAACTCTTCGTAGTGCTTTCAAGGGAACATTGATGAGAGAGAATTTTTTGTTGGCTTACGACGACGTGCCGGCGGGGTGTCTTTTAATGTTGCCGAAAGAGTAGATATACGGACTGGTCTTTGGGGTAAACATTGGGGTAAACGGACACGGTGACCCTATCTCCCCTCCCCGACTGCAAGTGGATTAGTCCAGATGCGACCAAGATGTCATAATGCTATTAAATATTCATGACATGGGCGCTCAGAACACCAAATTCAATTGAAATACGTAAGATCCTATATAGTGACATGTACGATTGGGGAGCATTGATAGGATATTAAAGATGTAATCAGCCTCAAATCTAGGCTTAAATCAATGTCTCTCAAATTCTGTGAAAGTGACATAAATGTTACGGCAGGTACAAAATAAAACACATTTGACCACAAAATACTAAACTTGTTTCTATCATTTGCGAGAAAATAGAAGGAATTGATCCAAACGGCATGCTGTTTTCTTTCCCCCCAAAATCATTTACTGACGAGTTACTCTTTGGACCGCTCCGAGACAACATAGCCATGTTCCTCTCGTCAGCCCTGCGACTATTCAGTAGGTTTAGAGTAGGCGACTGTTCAGGGGTACCACCTCCTGCAGCCAGGAGGCATCCTGACCTGCCTTGGCCCCTGAACACCTACGACTATTTTGTTATCATTAGAGTAGGAGAGGAGCTGCGGGAGTCTGCCCCCTTGTCCCAAATTGTATATTAATTGTGTTCATTTGTTATATGCCTTAATAAATGTATTATATGCAGTACATATCTTGTTGGTCATCATTGCATAAACATATATATTGGCTCGTCTGACAATAAGTAAAATGACCCCACACGCCAAATTCATCACAGCACTGACACCCGAAGACATTTCTAGAACCAGAATGGATTCTCAGACATTGTTGCGTTTCTGTATTCCAGCCCCACTATCACTGCGACTTGAATGTGACCAGACTTCCCCTAGTTTCTAGCACGGAAACTTATACCTTTAGTCTAACAGCTGTGAAGTTAAGGAGCACAATGTGACTCACCACTGCAGAAACTGTGCATCCACGTCAGCTTTCTGCCGTTGAAACTCTGACTGTAAAACAGTTCAAACTGAAAAGAGAAAACAGTGAGGAGTGATGCACATCTATGTCTATCATAATGGTGGGATTATTATACCAAATTCATCTTTGGGTATCGCTTAACATTTCTTATCAAGTCAGGGGCTGATCCTAGCTAAACTGACCATTGGCATTCAACAGAGAAAAATTCTCAAGCTGTTTAAAAATATGTGAATAAAAAAAGCTGTGTTGCATACAGTAAAAATAGCCAACAGCATTGATGAACATTAGAAATTGATTTGTCATACACATTTTAGGCATGGATTTTTTAATCTAATCAAGTGTTTTCAATGTTACCATATCTGTCAGGACATTACATCGAAATATCATTTTGGTTCAAGGGGTCATATATTTGCGGCGAGTTCGACCGTATCTTCAAGTTCACTCTACAGTCGAGTAAGAGATGTCACCGATCACCTGACAAAGCTTCATGCTGTCGAACGATTTCAACCTTGCTCATGTCAGCAAAGCTTGAACTGTTGAACAACATACAATCACTTAAATTTGTATATTTTTGCTATCCCTATGGTTAGAGTGCTGAAAATTATCACACTAGATCTTTGGGTCAAGCTCTACTAGAAAATGTGAAACAACCCATGATGGCCACCATGAGGACATTGTTTGGATGATTTTTCTGCCCCAGATAAAAACAAAATTTTATTTATGTTTTCTTTGCAAAAACTGCATGATAAATTTGAGGTCAAGCAAAGGATGAACTCCACCACCACTACCCCCCCCCCCCCATTTCCAGGCCAGGTAGGGTTAAAGTGTATCCCGTTGAGCCTGTTGAACACAGCATACATACGTTAAATTATCCATGCTAAAATATAGCATTCACTGGTTCTCTGGTCAAAATTTGGAAATATTTAAAAATTTAACCCCAAATGAGGGAGAGGCAAAGTTTGGGGTGACTAAATCCTATTGGAATGATCGAATTAACCTTTTCACTGCTTATGAGGTGCAGTGCACGTCCCCGCTTTCTCTCCTCATTCTGTTTATGACGTGCAGCGTACGTCCATGTTTGTAGTCATTTTATGATGGTGGTGTCACGTTGGCGGGTTTAATTCTATGACATTGGGAGACACGCTAATCAAACGAGAATGGAATTGCGTCGTTACTGGGGCATCCCCAGATGTTACTTTCTCTTAGTTCGACATCAAAGCATGCATGCGTGCCGGAAACATGCGTGCCGGAAACGTACAATATTTCTGTAAAGGCTGCAACATGGCAAATGATCCCAGGTTAAACAGTGAAAGGGTTAATAGAGCATTTATCATATCCACCGTATACATCATCTTCACCAACCAAGTCAACTACATCGCAAAGCTCTCTACATTGCCTTGACATTCTTGGCTGGTGGCAGAGTAATACTGCTCAGCGCCACTTAGTGGAAGTTTTAACGATGAGCGACTTTTTACTTCCAGGACTTGTTCCCCTTCAATTTCAAGTCGGCCACACACGTAAGGCGATTCGTTTTCGTTCGACCTTGCAGCGCTTCCCAAAATCTGATACAATTGATCAGAAACTCCGAAAGTGGCCGTGAAAAAGCTTCTCCTGTTTTTGTCGGCACAATTTCCCCGCACATTCGACACAGTTCGTTCTTAGTGAGGGCCGCGATCTTGGGAAACCAACTACTACGTAACACGCATTCTGATTGGATGCAGCAATCCGTCTCTGCATCCCACTCATCAATGAGGATTCACGTTTCAACTTTACTAGAGAAGTATGCCAAGGCGATGTACAGAGCAACGTGATGTACGTCGGCTTGGCTATGCGTATACATCTACTAACTCACCATTTGTACACTCTTCTCAAGTTCCTGAGGGATAGCAAAAGTAACCACGCTGTTCTGTCCTATTGGCCAGGCTCCAGCCTGTGGTAAATAGAGAATATACATTTATATAAGCTTACTCGTATACGATCATGATATCAACAGGTTAGGGCGATCCCGCTCTCTAAAATGGAGGTAAAAGGGGTTGTTTTTGCTCAATAAATCAGTTCACATAATGAATTCAGCAAAATCCATTCAAGTCGCAAACAAACATATAAATGTATATCCCCATCAAATGGTAGTAAAAAACAAATTGGCATCTATCTAATTTGCATAATAAAATACCAAATATTGTTGCTATTTCCTCCCTATCTTTTTTTTTCAAGTACCTAGAGTGAAGGTAGAGATTAATTTTACTCAGTCCTACCACATACAGGAAATCGAATCCGGACGTTATCGTGGTATAGAGAGAGAGAGAGAGGGGAGATATTGTAAACTAGAGCATAGTCTGAGGGATGCACACATTTGATCAAAATGATCAGTAAGGCTGCTTACAAGATACCCCCCGTAAGGGCATAGATACATGGGGGTGGTTAACGTTTCACAAGTAAGCTGAATGGGATTGTGGCAGTGGAAATCATCAGTAAGCATGCTTACAAGATACCCCCCGGATGCACATTTGATAGGAATTGACGAATATTTGTAGAGGAATATAAGTATACATGTTATGAGTGGCGGCACAGTATGTAACTAGTTGACAATGAGACCTCGCTCGGTTGGAGTGCGGTTAACGGATTGTCTATGCATGTGTCGTGACGATACTCAGATGAGTTTAATGGATTGTTCAGAAAATTGATGTTAATAATGATTGTTGAGAATGGGGTTATGCAGGCATATTGTGTTTTACCTAACTGTTGTTACCACTAGAACCGTGTAGACTTGAAATGGGCTGTTGCAACAGATAGGCGAATTACTGTCATCTGGATAACCATATTGAAGAGGAAAAGGAAGTAAATGGGAAGTGAAATATTACACTTACTACCTGTAGACGCATATGCAACATCCTGAGCTAGGTCTCATGGTATGGCAGCTACATACAAAATTTGAGAAGAATCTAATCAGCCGTTGTCAAGTTATGCTCCAGAAATGGAATGTTACGGACCAACTGAGAAAATTCTGCCCATAGGTGGCGCCACCTGTAGACGCACATGCGCCAAACGCAATCCCAAGCAAGGTCTCATGGTAAGGTAGCTACATACCAAATCTGAGAGGAGAGAGGAATCCAATTAGCTGTTGTCAAGTTATGCTCCGGAAACGAAATGTTACGGACCGACAAGAAAAAGTTTTGACCCTAGGTGGCGCCACCTGTAGATGCACATGCGCCAAACGCAATCCCAAGCGAGGTCTCATGGTAAGGTAGCTACATACCGAATTTGAGAGGAATCCAAGTAGCGGTTGTCAAGTTATGCTCCGGAAACGAAATGTTACGAACTGACTTGAGAAACTTTTGGCCCTAGGTGGCGCCACCTGTAGACGCACATGCGCCAAACGCAATCCCAAGCGAGGTCTCATGGTATGGCAGCTGCATACCAAATTTGAAAGGAATCCAAGTAGCGGTTGTCAAGTTATGCTCCGGAAACGAAATGTTACGGACTGACATGAGAAACTTTTGACCATAGGTGGCGCCACCTGTAGACGCACATGCGCCAAACGCAATCCCAAGCAAGGTGTCATGGTATGGTAGCTGCATACCAAATTTGAGAGGAATCCAACTGGCGGTTGTCAAGTTATGCTCCGGAAACGAAATGTTACGAACTGACTTGAGAAACTTTTGACCCTAGGTGGCGCCACCTGTAGATGCACATGCGCCAAACGCAATCCCAAGCGAGGTCTCATGGTATGGCAGCTGCATACCAAATTTGAAAGGAATCCAAGTAGCGGTTGTCAAGTTATGCTCCGGAAACGAAATGTTACGGACTGACATGAGAAACTTTTGACCATAGGTGGCGCCACCTGTAGACGCACATGCGCCAAACGCAATCCCAAGCGAGGTCTCATGGTAAGGTAGCTACATGCCAAATTTGAGAGGAATCCAAGTAGCGGTTGTCAAGTTATGCTCCGGAAACGAAATGTTAAGGAATGACCCTAGGTGGCGCCACCTGTAGACGCACATGCGCCAAACGCAATCCCAAGCAAGGTCTCATGGTATGGTAGCTGCATACCAAATTTGAGAGGAATCCAACTGGCGGTTGTCAAGTTATGCTCCGGAAACGAAATGTCACGGACGGACGTACGGACGACCGTACGGACGGACGGACGGACGGACGGACGGACGGACGGACGGCACGACAGACGGACGGACGGACGGACAAGCTGAAACCAGTATACGCCCCCTACACTACGTGTCGGGGGGTATAACAATGCACTTGTAACACGTAACACTATAGAGGATGAATACCATGTTTCATTTACATGTCCATGCTATACTATTGCTCGGTTACCATTCCTAAACAAAATGTTAGATATTTATCCATATTTTAATCAATTAACCAGAAATATTAAACTAAAGCTCATGCTTGCAAGTTCAAATAGGACTCTCTTGTATGCTGTATGTTCCTATCTCAAACTAAGTGAAACACTATGACAATCTTGAAGCTGGCTCATTGAGCTCGATATATGACAAAATGTATAGACAATATTGTTCAAATCATTTTTCTGTATGTCTGTTGTACATATTCATGATATTGCCAATCATTTGTGACTGTGCTGAAGTGTCAATAAGGTTATCTTATCTTATAGGTGAGAGGAAATGTTAAGGTTGAATAAAATTAATCTCTACCTTCACAGGCACATTTTTGAAGAAACTAGAGCATAGTCTGAGGGATGCACACATTTGATCAAAATGATCAGTAAGTCTGCTTACAAGATACCCCCCGTAAGGGCATAGATACATGGGGGTGGTTAACGTTTCACAAGTAAGCTGAATGGGATTGTGGCAGTGGAAATCATCAGTAAGCATGCTTACAAGATACCCCCCGGATGCACATTTGATAGAAATTGACGAGTATTTGTAGAGGAATATAAGTATACATGTTATGAGTGGCGGCACAGTATGTAACTAGTTGACAATGAGACCTCGCTCGGTTGGAGTGCGGTTAACGGATTGTCTATGCATGTGTCGTGACGATACTCAGATGAGTTTAATGGATTGTTCAGAAAATTGATGTTAATAATGATTGTCGAGAATGGGGTTATGCAGGCATATTGTGTTTTACCTAACTGTTGTTACCACTAGAACCGTGTAGACTTGAAATGGGCTGTTGCAACAGATAGGCGAATTACTGTCATCTGGATAACCACATTGAAGAGGAAAAGGAAGTAAATGGGAAGTGAAATATTAAACTTACTACCTGTAGACGCATATGCAACATCCTGAGCTAGATCTCATGGTATGGCAGCTACATACAAAATTTGAGAAGAATCTAATCAGCCGTTGTCAAGTTATGCTCCAGAAATGGAATGTTACGGACCAAGAAAATTCTGCCCATAGGTGGCGCCACCTGTAGACGCACATGCGCCAAACGCAATCCCAAGCGAGGTCTCATGGTAAGGTAGCTACATACCAAATCTGAGAGGAATCCAATTAGCTGTTGTCAAGTTATGCTCCGGAAACGAAATGTTACGGACCGACAAGAAAAAGTTTTGACCCTAGGTGGCGCCACCTGTAGATGCACATGCGCCAAACGCAATCCCAAGCGAGGTCTCATGGTAAGGTAGCTACATACCAAATTTGAGAGGAATCCAAGTAGCGGTTAAGTTATGCTCCGGAAACGAAATGTTACGAACTGACTTGAGAAACTTTTGACCCTAGGTGGCGCCACCTGTAGACGCACATGCGCCAAACGCAATCCCAAGCGAAGTCTCATGGTATGGCAGCTGCATACCAAATTTGAAAGGAATCCAAGTAGCCGTTGTCAAGTTATGCTCCAGAAATGGAATGTTATGGACCAACTAAGAAAATTCTGCCCATAGGTGGCGCCACCTGTAGAAGCACATGCGCCAAACGCAATCCCAAGCGAGGTCTCATGGTAAGGTAGCTACATACCAAATCTGAGAGGAATCCAATTAGCTGTTGTCAAGTTATGCTCCGGAAACGAAATGTTACGGACCGACAAGAAAAAGTTTTGACCCTAGGTGGCGCCACCTGTAGATGCACATGCGCCAAACGCAATCCCAAGCGAGGTCTCATGGTAAGGTAGCTACATACCAAATTTGAGAGGAATCCAAGTAGCAGTTGTTAAGTTATGCTCCGGAAACGAAATGTTACGAACTGACTTGAGAAACTTTTGACCCTAGGTGGCGCCACCTGTAGACGCACATGCGCCAAACGCAATCCCAAGCGAGGTCTCATGGTATGGCAGCTGCATACCAAATTTGAAAGGAATCCAAGTAGCGGTTGTCAAGTTATGCTCCGGAAACGAAATGTTACGGACTGACATGAGAAACTTTTGACCATAGGTGGCGCCACCTGTAGACGCACATGCGCCAAACGCAATCCCAAGCGAGGTCTCATGGTAAGGTAGCTACATACCAAATTTGAGAGGAATCCAAGTAGCGGTTGTCAAGTTATGCTCCGGAAACGAAATGTTACGGAATGACCCTAGGTGGCGCCACCTGTAGACGCACATGCGCCAAACGCAATCCCAAGCAAGGTCTCATGGTATGGTAGCTGCATACCAAATTTGAGAGGAATCCAACTGGCGGTTGTCAAGTTATGCTCCGGAAACGAAATGTTACGGACGGACGTACGGACATCCGGACGGACGGACGGACAAGCTGAAACCAGTATACGCCCCCTACACTACGTGTCGGGGGGTATAAAAACAAATCAACCATAGAGGTCCATGGCCCCCGCAGCAGCAGCGCCATTTATGGTGGTCCCCCGCTTTAAGCACCAGTTATGGTGGATTAACTGGCGCTGCTGCTGCAGGGGCCATGGACCTCTATGGTCGATTTGTTTTGGTCGATGATATCTCATATCATTGATGACGAGTATGATTTGAAAATGGAGATATCGCTGATGAGCTTAACATAATTTAATACAGTGGATGGCACCCATATTGAAGTCATCCTCGCTAAAACCAGGGGTATCTCTATGCTAGATATAGCCCCTGGTAAGCTTGGGCAATGTATCGCGATCAACGACAACACAGCGGCATCCTGCACATATTGACCAATCAGATCACTTAAGCACCGCGACTGTAACAACAGATTTGAAAACACCATAGCTTGTGCGATACCCAGTGGCAGATGAACACGCACCTTTTCAACAACCATGAACATTAATAAAACAAGCTGAGTAGCTAGCAGGTCCTCCGCCAAGTAGCCTGTTTGAGAGCATACAGCAAATACGCTTCCAATATCTCCTTAAATATAACTTGGAAAGTTGATATGTGTATGTGGAAAAAGACGTTCATCTGGAATTGTTGAGACAATTTGAGGAGGTTTGGGAAGCAGTAATGGGTAGTGTAACACTGGAATATAAGTCTGTAGTTGTATGAATGGTTGGGTTTATAAATCGATGAGAAGAAGATATCGCATTCACAAGACAGATGGGTACAATATGGGTGAGTGAAATCCAAGATGGTCAATGGCAGCCATCTTGGATTACATACTATCTCAATGAAAATCAATACCAATCGCTGTCTAACTGATGTGAAGCACCGTCTTGAGTTTGAAGTTGATTGGTCAAATTGTTGTCGAGATACCATGTTCACAAGATTCGAGACAGATGGAATCCAATATCGTCAATGGCAGCCATCTTGGATTATGTACCTCAGTGAAAATCAATACCAATGGCCGTCTAATTGATGTGAAGCACATTCTCAAGTTTGAAGTTGATTGGTCGAACTGTTCTCGAGATATCGCGTTCACAAGATGTGGGATGGACAGAAATCCAACATGGTCAATGGCAGCCATCTTGGATTATGTACCTCAGTGAAAACCAATACCATTGGCCGTCTAACTGATGTGAAAAACCTTCCCAAGTTTGAAGTCGATTGGTTGATTTGTTTTTGAGATATCGTGTTAAAAAGATGTGGAACGGAGTGAATCCAATATGGTCCATGGCAGCCATCTTGGATTACGTATCTCAGTGAAAATCAATACCAATGGCCGTCTGACTGATGTGAAGAACCTTCCCAAGCTTGAAGTTGATTGGTGGAATTGTTCTTGAGATATCGCGTTCACAAGATGTGGGACGAACAGAATCCAATATGGTCGATGGCGGCCATCTTGGATTACGTACTTCAGTGGAAATCAATACCAATGGCCGTCTAACTGATGTGAAGCACCTTCTCAAGTTTGAAGTCGATTGGTCAAATTGTTCTTGAGATATCGCGTTCACAAGATGTGGGACGGACAGAATCCAATATGGTCGATGGCGGCCATCTTGGATTACGTACCTCAGTGAAAATCAATACCAATGGCCGTCTAACTGATGTGAAGCACCTTCTCAAGTTTGAAGTCGATTGGTTGAATTGTTCTCAAGATATCGCGTTCACAAGATGTGGGACGGACGGACGGACGGAAGGACGGACGGAAGGACGGACGGAGGGACGGACGGAAGGACGGACGGAAGGACGGACGGCTAGCATTTCCAAGTCCTCCCACCACTTCGTGGCGGAGGACAATTAAAGGAAGCATAGTTTAAAACAAAACCTATTTGAAGAGAAAATAAACCCATTCATCTACCATCAAACATCCAACAAGCCAGGCAAATGTAGAAAACACTGAAGCTTTAAAGGCGGCCCGCGAAGTCAGTGTATCCGACCTCACCTTCCCACTGAAGGACTTGAATTGGGTTGAAAGGCACGGATTTCTATAAAATTTCACTGGTCTATCCATTAATATTTGCGTGCTTGGATTAAATATTTTACATTCGGTATCAGCGAATAGTTTAGCAGCGAAAGTAAAACCCAAACGTATTATATACCATCAGGGCAGTTTTTCTAGGTCACGTAACTGGAGTATGGGCAGAACGCGGTTTGCTATGCAAGTTGGTCAAGGGTTCGCCTTTGGCTCACAAATAGAAGCCTTGAGGTGGTGAAGATGTATTGGAGTATGCACATACATAAAACATAATACCAACTGTCCTCTCACCAATGTCCATGCACTCCCCAAGTTTGAAGTAGATTGGTTGAATCGTTCTAGAGTTATTGTCCAGACAAGATCTAAATGCTGAAAATCTAAGATGACTGATGGTGGCCATCTTGGATTACACAGGTAACTGAAAAGCAATGACAACTGTCCTTTCACCGATGTCAAGCCAAACTGCAAGTTTGAAGTCGATCAGTTGAATTATTCTAGAGGTGTTGTCCAGACAAGATGCAACTGCTTAAAATGCAACATTATCCAATATCGCTGGTAGATGGCAGCCAAATTGGATTATGTTCGTTCATGAAACACAATCCTAACCGGGATCTCACCAAGGTCAAGGGACTCCCCCAATTTTGAAGTAGATCAGTTGAATCGTACTCCAGCTATTGTCTGGACAAGATCAAACTGCTTAAAATCCAATGAAATCCAGTATGGCTGATGGTGGCCATATTAGATTAAGCACGTCCTTGAAAAACAATCCTAATCTTCCTCTCAACAATGTCAAGGCACTCCCCAGGTATGAAGTAGATCGGCTGAATTGTTCTCGAGTTATTGTCCGGACAAGATCCAACTGCTTATAATCCAATATGGCTGAAGGCGGCCATATTAGACTAGAGGCCATGGCCACACTTGATCCCATCGGCCTAGTGTGAACTTGCTGTCCCTTTCACATGAGCAATATAAAGCTCCGGTATAGACAGATGAAGGGCATTCAATAAGGGGAAACAGAAGTAGTTGGGGGAAAAACAGTCTTGTTTATTGTTTGTATGGAAAGTTGGCTAGAGACAACTAGATATGAAAGGAGCGGGCACCCACCACCACCCGCTCTGATAAGACAAGCATTAAAGTGGCTCTCAATTATGTGTAAGGAAATGTTCACATGTATTGTTGGTTAATGTAAAATGTTAAAGGCACAGTACGATAGGCCGAGGTGTATTATACAGAGGATGAAATTGTTGCAAACCTTGGTATTGGGTGCATGGATGTGATACTGAGGTAGAGAGGTACTCCGGATTGTTGGAACTCAGCTAGTCCATGTCCGTTTTCTGTTCTCAGGAGTTAGATGATCTACAGTTTTGTTGATGTTAAAACACACAAGTTTGTGATAACTGTAGTAAGTCTCAAGTGTTCCAGCAGGAAGTATAGGTTGGTTGCAGTAGATGTGGTCAATGGTTGTGTTGTTGTCCGTTGTGAAGTTGCTGATCTTCTGTGTGAAGTCGAGTTGTGAAACCATGTATTTCTCTATCATCTGTCGTTATACAGACCCAAAAATCGTCACAAATGTACCCAATTTCAATAGGCTTGTGATTTACCACACAATATGCTACAAAATACCAAGTGTGTAGCTGCAATGGTTTGGTTTCTAAAGCATTAACGTCATTCTGTGGGTTTTTTCCATTTGTTGCCATGGAAACTACAAAAACACCAAGCACACAATAATGCTACCAAATTTGAAGTGTCTAGCTGCAATGGTTCTGTTTCTAAAGCATTAACCTCATTCTGTGGATATTTTCCATTATGTTGCCATGGAAACAGGAATTTCAATAGCCTTGTGCTTTATCACCCAACATTGCTGTACACCAAATTTGAAGTCTCTAGCTGCAACGGTTCGGCTTTTAGAATGTTCACGTCGTCATGTGGATATTTTTTGTTATGTTGCCATGGAAACCACAACAAGAGCCCAAGGGGCTTCAATATACGCCCGTATATCTGGAATTACGTTGGTCCAAATTTCAAGGTTGTTTAATAGCCTTGATTCCAATTGGTAGCTAGCAATCCAGAGAAAGGTCTACAATTTTGTGCTTCTGAGAATGTAACATATATCACATCTAAAATTGCATGATAAACTAAAATGAGCTTAACTCTTGGAAACTGGGTGACCTTGGAGCAAGAACCGAGAGCTCACATATCCCACAATGAAATCAACAATAGTCAAATACAAGAAAAGGGTAGTTTTCCCGGAAATGGATTTCTTTCAGATGAGAGAATTTTTCATGAAGGAAGAAGAAAGTGATGAAGTAAACCTTTGTTCTTGAGTTGATAAACAGGTATAAAGTTCATAAAGGAACGTTAAATTAGTAAAAGTTATGTTCTTTATTTCACAACAGTTTAACTGAATGTAGCGGTTTCAAACAAGGGAGACAACTCCACAGGACAAATGACATATACATGTAGGGGAGAGAACTCTGAATATTCCAACCCAACACATACAGTCAGCTAAACTTGATTCAGTTTTGGGGGACTGTGACCTTGACCTTTGACAAATTGATGTATGGCTCCTCTTCGCCATGCGAGTAAGATATTTGATACCATTCCATATCTTGAAACTAGAGATATTGCATGGACAACAAATGTTAATGGATGAATGGACAGAACGCAACATCACATTACATGACCTCGTCTTCGACAGGCATATGAAAATGTGACTTGATGATTTCCTGACTTTGGGGTCACAGTGACCTTAACCTTTGACCTTGACCTAAATTTTGGTACACGACTCATCGTCTTCCGTCAATGTATCAATAGACACAAAAAATCATGATTTTTATGAATTTCATGATTTTGGGGGTCACAGTGACCTTGACGTTCGGCCTTGAACTACATTTTGGTACGTGACACATCATGTCCCCCTACTGTATCTACTGACAAAAAAAAAGCAATTTTCAAGATTTCTTGATTCTGGAGTCACAGTGACCTTGACTATTGACCTTGACCTAAATTTTGATACATGACAAACCATCTCCCCGTAATTTCTCAATGGACACAAAAAATCATGATTTTTAACAATTTCACCATTTTAGGGTCACAGTGACCTTGACCTACATTTTGGTATGTGACACACTGTGTCCCCCTAATGTATCTACTGACACAAACACATGTTATTTTTAATAATTTTCTGATTTTGGGGTCACAGTGACCTTTGACCTTGACTTAATTTTTGGTATGCAACACTTCATTTCCCCCTACTGAATCCACTCACCAAAAATTAGTAATTTTTAATGATTTCCTGATTTTTAGGTCACACTGACCTTTGACCCTGATTCTGGTGTCACAGTGATCTTTACTATTGACCTGGATCTAAATTTTGGTACAGGACAAAACGGCTACCCTTAATTTCTCAATGGACTCAACAAATCATGATTTTTAACAATTTCATGATTGTGGGGTCACAGTCACCTTGACCTTTGACCTTGACCTACATTTTGATATGTGACACATTGTGTCCCCCTAATGTATCTACTGACACAAAGAAATGTTATTTTTAATAATTTCCTAATTTTTGGGTCACGGTGACCTTTGACCTTCGACCTTGACCTATATTTTGGTATGCAACACTTCATTTCCCCCTATTGAATCCACTCACAAAAAATTAGAATTTTTTAATGATTTCCTGATTTTTCGGTCACACTGACCTTTGACCTCCGACCTCGACCTACATTTGGTATGCAACACATCGTTTCCCCTTCGGGCATCCACTCACCAAAATGTAGAACTGTAGATAGAAAATTGTCAATGATCAATGATTTCCTGATTTTAGGCAACCGTGACCTTTGACCTCTGACCTCGACCTTAATTTTGGTATGCGACACATCGTCTGCATCTGGCGTATCCACTCACAAAAAATTGCAACTGTGGATAGAAAACGTTCACAGATATAGACCGGACACGAACACTTCAGTGATTTCCTGTTTCTTAGGCCAGTGACCTTTGACCTCTGACCTTCATCTTGGTACGCGACACATCGTCTTCCCATAGGGTATCCACTCACCAAAAATTAGAACTGTAGATACAAAACTGTCCCAGATATAGACTGGACACGGGGGACGGACAGACGGACGGACGCCCCGACAGATGGACGGACAGACGGACGGAAACCGCCATCACATAATACGTCCGCCTTTTGGCGGGCGTATAAAAACCACAAAAATGTCCCCAATTTCAATAGGCTTGTGCTTTACCATGCAACAATGCTGTATACCAAATTTGAAGTCTCCAGCTTTTAGAGCATTCACGTCGTAATGTGGATATTTCCGTTATGTTGCCATGGAAACCACCAAAATGCCCCCAATTTCAATAGGCTTGTGCTTTACCACCCGAAAATGCAGTATACCAAATTTGAAGTCACTAGCTGCAACGGTTCAACTTTTAGAGCGGTCACGTCGTTATATGGATATTTTTCGTTATGTTGCCATGGAAACCACAAAAATAAACTAAATGTGCCCAATTTCAATAGGCTTGTGCTTTACCACCCAACAATGCAGTATACCAAATTTGAAGACTCTAGCTGGAACGGTTCACCTTTTAGAGCGGTCACGTCGTTCATCCAGCCAGCCAGCCAGCCAGCGTGACGACATGATCCCATCCGGCATATATGCCGATGGGATAATTATGCACATTGCTGAAAAACAATCCCAACCGTCCTCTCACCAATGTCAAGGCACACCCCAAGTTTGAAGTTGATCGGTTAAATCATTCATGAGTTATTGTCCGGACGAGAAAATCTAAGATCCAACTGCTTATAATCCAATATGGCTGACGGTGGCCATATTAGATTACGCACATTGCTGAAATACAATCCCAACCGTCCTCTCACCAATGTCAAGGCACACCCCAAGTTTGAAGTTGATCGGTTAAATCGTTCACGAGTTATTGTCCGGACAAGAAAATCTGACGGAATTACGGAACTATGGAATTACGGATACCGGTGTTTCTAAGTAGTGGGGGACAAAAAAATGACGAGGGAGGAAGGGTTTTTCTTTTCTTTTTTTTCTCTCTTTCGCACAGACCAAATATATTCATCTTTTCTGGAACACCAATGCTATTTGCATGAAGCCAGGTGTTCTTTCTTCAACATTAATTTTTTTTTCGAATAAAACAAGACATGGAGTCCATGTCAAAAAAAAATATTTTGGCAAAACAATGAGAGAGAAATATGTAAAACTCCCCTAAAAAAACCCCCAAAAATTGTTGAAAAAGAAGAAGAAATGATCTTTTGTTGTTGTGGGCAATAAGAAGGGTTGACGCGGCGCAAAAAAACTTGACGCTGCTTTTACTGTGAAGATGGAAATTTATTTTCTTCAACCTTGAATTTAGGGACAAATATATTTGTTCTCACCTGTAAGACCAGAATAGCAAAGTTGACCCCAAGGTCTATCGTTTTGTCCTTGAGGAAATTGTTAAATTTGTTGTGAAGGTCCGCACTAATGCTCATGTCGGTGAACATTCGGTGAAGTTTGTTGGTGAATTCATAGCCACAAGCTTGCTGCAGAAACAAAGAGAGACAGAAATTAGCTGAAACATGTTGCTTTCTGCTACGGCATCATTCAACTCACCTTGTTTATTATGTCCCAGCTTAAACACTTAAATGCATTGTCTAGGTTCATTCCATTAAGGTTTTCAACAAGTCAAAAGATTTCAGTTTTGATTTAGCTGATGAACTCAAGAAAAGCGTTTGTTGAAATGGCTCAGTTGCACATTATTCAGAGAACAAAGAAGAGCCTGTCTGTTCACTGATCCGTGACTTCAGATGATCAGCTACTGGGTTGTATACTTTCACTTTCCGCTATCTTTTAACCCAGGATACTATTTTGATCTTGTGATAACTGACATAAGTTTATACATTACTATATTTTCTCACTTTTCAAAGGAAGTGAATACTGGGAAAATATATTACATATGTATAAAATTATGTCAGTTATCACCGGTTCAAAATAGTCTCCTGGGTTGAAAGATAGTGAAAAGTGAAATGATACAACCCAGTAGCTGATCAACTGAAGCCAAGGGTCAGTGAACAGACAGGCTCTTCTTCGTTCTCTCAATAATGTGCAACTGGGTCGTTAGAGCTTACCTTTAACCTATTAATCATGGCCTCCTCAGCATCCATGGATACAGACTGGCTGTATATTAACCTCTTGGCTAACATCCTCGCATAAAACTGGAAAAGAGAAAGTGAAACTAACTTTTAAAGAAATGGATTTTGCCGTCTCTCTCCAATATCTTTTTTCCAGGTGGGATGTGTTGGGTTTGGGGAAGGCATTTCATTTCTATGATATATAGACAGGACAGGTGGTTCATGGTTTCCACAATAAAGAGTTGACTAAAAAATCTACCTCCAAAGTTAACATTTTACGATTTATTGTACCAACGAGGGTAAATAACAAATGAATTGAATCCGAATAAGGAAAAATGTCATTCACACGGTTCAAGTCATCATTATCAAGATAGACCTGGGTGAGGCACAAGTAACCTGTCTGATGTCAACCAACCCTGAAGGTGGAGTTGAAAGCAGAGTACATGTATTGAACAAGGACAGCCACTTTTCATAAATGATTATCTCCCCTGTCACACTTATTACCTCCCTTCCATATATAATCCGGCAATATGGGGCAGTGAGATCAGTTATTCGTTATCATACCACCATCCATTCTTTATTGAAGGGGGAGGTGGATTTGGTTTAATGTCACACTCAAGGTTGTTTCACTCATTATGGTGACCGTCAGTTTGGATGATGAAGGAAGCTGAAATACCTGTCGACCAACTTTCACACATGGGCCAGCTGGACTCGAACCCATGCCGGTTCAGTGGTGTGAGACTAGCGATCACCAGCAAAACGCCTTAGACCACTCGGTCACCAAGGGCCCATCTTTACGGGGAAGTTATATATTCATGAGTGACTGGTGTGAATTTTCTAACAAGGCTCGAACCTGTGCCGGTTCAGTGGTGTGAGGCTAGCGATCACCAGTGAAACGCCTTAGACCACTCGGCTACCAAGGGCCCATCTTTACGGGGAAGTAATATATTCATGAGTGACTGCTGTGAATTTTCTAACAATCCCCAAGACTGTACCTGTTACAGTGTACGGTACCACTTTGGTGCCATTTTCCGTAATATAAGTTGCACCTTGAAAATGGATATAAACTTTTGCGGTTCACCATGTTTACTTCACGTGGTAAATTAATATGAATGGTAAATTCTTCAACAGACTCCACCTCACCAGTCTTTTATCCAATCAGAGATGAACATGACATATTCACGACGGAGGAAATGTTTCCACTATGGTACATGGAGCCATATTTTCTCCACAGCGATATTGTACATGATGTATCCATGGATGGCAACCAATGGTAACAGTACGATTCTCTGATCGGAGAAGAAACGAGCTCTCTCAAGAAGAATACATGACAGGGCTTTAGATTACCTTAATTCAGACACAACATCTATTCGGCGTGGCAAAACATTTTTTGGCAGGGAAATATGCCAAAATTAGTGAAAATATTCGAAGGCCTCAAATTTCAGCAAAACAGGTAGGCTTTGAATTAAATTTAATGCTTAATTGAAGAGGAATCGCCATTAACATAACATTGCTTCTCAAAGCATGACATTTTTTTTTGCGCTCTACTTTGGGCGCATCCCAATTTGGGCGGCACGTTTAATCAAGGGGTAATCTAAAGCCCGTATGAAAAAGCTTTCTGACTGCATGCTGAACAGGGACACACTCGAGCAAATGTCATGTTAACACTACACTCATACTTTGCTCAAGAACTATAAGTGAATGTTTGACAGTCAGACAGGACTTCATGTTGGCTTCTTCACACCATTTTCTCTCTCCAAACCATTCTCCAGTATCCGAGGCAGAGGTAAGTTTGTATTGGTCACATTTATCTCTACAATCTAAAGCATGATCTCGCTCACCCGTTGATAGATGTCTTTGTCGTCGAGGTACTTGAACACGGTGATACAGCTGCTTAGTTTATCATCCTGTTCCGACTCGGACAAACCTTTGGAACTCTTCTTCAATAAATTATCACAGTATTTGGCTAACTGAAAGTATACAGTGGAAACACATACAGTACTGGCTCTTCAGCAGGTTAGGGCAATTCCGCTCTCTAAACATGGAGGTTAAAAAGGTCATTTTTGCTCAATAACTTGATTCCATCTTAACCAATGCTTGAAACTGAGTGAGTGAATATGATTTAACGTCGCTTTCAACAATATTTCAGTCATATCACGACGTTGGTTCCTATTCCTTTTCACACCCGGAAACCACGCTGGTAGGGTCCTATTTCTTTTTACACCAGAGACCCCACGGGTGGGGTCCTATTCTTTTTCACACCCGGGATCCCCACAGGTGCCTCGTAAGACAAGCTCTCTGAGGAGCTGAGACCTATTCTTACCATGACCTAGAATGTGCACAACGACAGCCCAGGTCAAGCCCCGGGAGCCCCAAGGGGCCCAATGCTTGAAAACTTCAGAAACATTAATCTACGTATCGTTTCATACCCTAAAATTGATTTGCTTTTCGAAGAACCAGTCATTATTGTGTCAAGAGCATGACCGATATTGGGCCTATTTTTATGCAAATTAGACAGATGACAATTAGACAGATGACAATTTGTTTTTTTACTACTATTGGATGGAGATATATAAGTCTGAGTGCGCCTCAATAGGATTTTGCTGAATTCATCATGAGAACTGATTTATTGAGCAAAAATGACTTTTTTTATCTCTATTTTAGATAGCGGGATCACCCAAACCTGATCAGTTCCCCATATCAAAATAGGCAATAAACAGGGTTTCAATTATCAAGGTTTTTTCAAGGTAATAGTTGCTGTTTGCAAGGCATATACAGTATACTTCCAGCTTTTTGAGGACTTGAATTCGAAAATGTCATTTCAAGCTTTTCAATGTAAATACTCTAATATTTCAATCACAGGAAGTGAAATTTTCCACAATAGTATCAGGGGATGATCCAATTTATTAGAACAGGAAGTTCACAAAATGGTCAAAGTCATGCAGATAATCCATTAGTTCTTCGTTAATTTAATATCTTAGAGGAAAATTAATTAATCAGAGAAAAATTGTCCACAAAAATTTGTGGTGATTGAATTTTAGTCAGATGATTGAATTATTAGGGAATTTCACATTCATATTGAAGATGAAAAACATTAACTCTCATACGGAAGTTCCGAAAAAAAATTCTGCTGTGTTTGACATTGCAAGTGCATGTTTGAACTAAATCGTAATGTTCAGCAGGAATCGGCATACCTCAATGTGAAATACTCCCTATACAATAGCAATGAAGCACTTGTCTTAAGTAATTTTTGGCATTTTAGGAGCGTGATATAATTAAGAGACTGGTACCTACCCATTCTGGTGACCTACAGCCCTGTTTGGGTGTCTGTCTGAAGTTTATAGCAGCAGCACAAGCCTGTTGAGAGACGGAAACAAGAAAGTGAGAAATGGGCAATGGCCCTTACATGAATACTGATATATGAAGGGAGACAATTCTAAGGCCTTTCGTTTTTTATTTGTTGGTTCACGGATCCGCCGACTCACTTTTTCCGAAAAGTGGAAAAAAAAAAAAATCAAGATTTTGTCCTTTTTTATTTCCGCCGACGTACAAATTTGCTACTGACCTTATTTTTATATCCTCTGATAAAAAAAATCACAATTCTCGACAGGATGACTCAGTGGAAAGGCTGAGGTATACACAAATATATACTGTCGAAGAGTGAAACTTTAGACACGAGGTATCTGTAGACATCGCGCATCCATTTTGGACCTTTCAGGAGATAGTTCTGCAAAGTTGTTGTGGCGCGCTGTCACAAAATGGCGGGATGGATGGCGGGCAGTTTTTACATCTGTGTCGTCGTAAAGAAAGGGGCGGATGTCAAGACTAGATCTTTTCAGCAATGTAACGAGCGGCAGCGATACTGTTGGGGACATCGTCTGCAAATGTATTACGTCGGCTGACACGCTTTCCTCCGTGAAGTCGTCAAAACATGAAGATGGTGCCGTCTCTGAATGTGACCTGTCTACCCCGATGTCTGTGTTGCACTCCTTCCGGAGTAAATTCCTTCAAGTTATCCGATCTGACAAGGACGCCAGACCCAGGTGAGCTGTTCCATTATGATGGATATGGCGAAGAGAAGAGATGCCCTCCTGAATGAAAGGTCACGATCTTCATACATTCGCTTTTCGTAACCCCCAATATTATAGGGGGCCTATATTTCGTGATTTAAGGGCCATGGGTGGTAGCATGTTGTTGATGCCGAATCTTGTATGTATTTTTCACAGCCGAAAGGACGTCCAGTTTTATAAATAAAATGTTCGAAACTTTTGTACAATTAGTCAATAGGAAAAGTACTGAGTACTTTTTAACTCTGAGTAAATACAGATATCTTGCAGATACAACAACATGCCCCCAATTTGGACCAATAATTATTTACAAGTTCAGAAACTGTGGTCAGTACTAAATACAACTTCACAAACTCTGGTCATCAAAAGTTTTCTTTTGAGAGGATGTTGAAAAAAGACAGCAAAACCAGAGGAGTCTTGTCTTGTCAAACCACTTTGAAGACATCAATGTCCTTTCATTGAACATGCCACAAAGTGCATATATTTTTTTTCTGTGACTTCTACATGCTATTATACATGTACACCCAGTGTTACAACTGTATTCGGCTGTATCGAAGTTATTACACTATGAGTGTAATTTTGTGTATATGTGAGAGTGTGTTTTTTTTTTTTTTTTTTTTTCCCTCCTGTCGACCTGGTTTTTTCATCACTCAGATCCGTGAACCAACAAATAAAAAACAAAAGGCCTAATGGAGTGTAAATGATCTCCCTTGAATGAAAAAAAGGAGAAAATAACAAATCGAAACAATAAAAAAGTTATTGGAAAACAAACTCTGTGCTGCATGTATAGTAGCAGGTGGTGATGACTGAAAATGGCTTAATTTTCTCCCTCAATAATTCAGACCTGAATAAGTGCACTGAATTTGGTGACAGAAACTGATATGTTATCATTGTATGCACCAAACATTTATACCAGAAAAAAAGTATAGCAGCAGCACAGGAGACAGAAACAAGAATCAGTGAGAAACGAGCAATGGCCCTAACTAGGTTACTGATTTATGAAGGGTGACAATTCATATAGAGACTGAATGATCTCCCTTGGATTAACGGTGATGACTGAAAATGGCTTAATTACCTCCCTTAATACTTCAGACCTAAATAGCACTGAATCCAGTGACAGAAACTGTAATTCATATGATATTATTATATGCACCAAATCCCAGAAAAAAAGTGTTACCTGCATACTATTGATAAATAATTGAGTTTATGGTTACAAATTGAGTGGCTGCCATCAGCATGAAGACTATGATTCATGCATATGAATTACCTACCCTGCATGATCTAACCTACTTTTTACCCCTAATAAATCCTCACACGCTTATGGCAGCTGCTAATTGTAACTGTAATTCCACTTATTAGGTTAGCTATTCAACAATGATAATTTCAGCCAAAGCAGTGCATGAAGGTCTATGACACAGTTCATTTGACTGGTGAAGATTCAAGGGCTGATTTTCATGCTGTTCACCGATGCTCAAATTAGAAAGCTGACAAAAAGCCCAAAATAGACAGCTCAAATTATGTCGTGTAAATTTTCTACATTATTTATATTTTTTTTCTCTCATATCTAGCGAAAATATCCGTTTTCAATAGATTTTCCATCTTTCAGGAGAAAAATAATCCAGTAAAATGATTTTCTCTGTAATTCCAGGAATTGATGAGATCGCCATCTTTAAAACAGATTTCATGAGCCAGCAAACGGGAGATAATTAGAGTAGGGAAATGACCATTTGTCCGACACATTTATCTCCCTTGCTACAAGAACAGGAAGTGTGGGTTTTCGACCTCAGCACGCATGTCATGGGCTGCAAATCATTGGAAAAGTTTTATCGGTGGCCAAATTAGAAACCTGTATTTGATCCTGGAAGTGAGTCAGTGAATATAATTTAATATCACTTCAGCTCCATTTCAGTCATATCACACTGTTTGGGTACTATTCCTTTTCATATCCGGGAACCCCACGGGCAGGGTCCTATTTCGTTTCACACCCGGGAAAACACATGTAGGGTCTTATATTCCTTTTCACATCTGGGAACCTCACGGGTGCCTCAATTAGTCGCCTCATATGACAAGCTGACTGAGGAGCTGAGGCCTATTCTTACCATGCCCTGGGGTGTGCACAATGATATCCCAGGTCAACCCTGGGAGCCCCAGAGCGCCCCTGGAAGTGACATACCTTATCTAAAGCGCCAACAAACTGTTGGTCAGCATGGAAGACATCTTGTATTAACTCGGTGTATTTACCATGCACCTCTAACAGACTCTCTACAAACTGGGTGGGCACCTACAATACATCAATACAATAAATAACAATAAACTTTTACAGAAACTCTTTTGATTGGATGAATTTATACCAATTTCTGCTACAGTCCAATGAAAATCCTGCATTTCAGTTTGAATATTTGAATCGACCAATCAGTTGCTTCAAAGCTAAAGACATCCCATGATGCACTGTTTTTCCTATAAACTTCCTCTACATGCGAGCAATGTGAATGAAAACCCCAGCGGTCCATGTCCCCCACCGTTGATACCATGGACAGTATGGCAACATGAAAGGTTTATAACATGTTGTATTCAAAATTGTACATTGAATGATAGGAACTTTTGTTTGTGTATTGAGTGCTTAAAACATTTGTTATATTATCTGAGAATTGAAAAGAAAATATTTGACAGTCTACATGAGTTTTAATGAAGAAATGGAGATGTTTCAAAATACGAGATAGTTTAGTTCTGAAATGTAAACAATGTGAAATATGGTAAATAGCGACCTGTGATATGTGTAGATCATGTCATGAGGGTTGCGAGCACAAGCAAATGCTATGCAGCCATTGATACTTTTGTACCGAATGTCAGCTGGTGAAATTGTTCTTCAGTTATTGCAGTCACATCTGAGGTCAAGGCCATGGTGACCATATTGGATTATGCAGATGGGTGAAAAACAATCCCAGCCATCTTCTCACTCATATTAAACTACTGTCCAAGATTGATGTCAATTGGACAAATTGTTTTTAGTTATTGCAGTGACAAGCTTATTCGGCAGCCATATTGGATTATGCAGGTTGCCGAAAAGCATTCCAGGCACAATCGACTGGCTTGAAAACCAGTCGTTTGAAACCATTTGAGCAGGATTAATTATTGCCTATGGACAAACACATACAGAGAGGCAGGCAAACAGACAAACTACATTGTCAATTACAAGGATCATTCAGCTCATTTTTCATTTCAGTTTGGAATTTTTCAGCTTTATTTTCAAAAGTACAATTCTGAATTGGACACAGTTAAGGACTTCATGTCAAAAATACCAAGGGCATTAAAGTGTAACTGTGGTACTTTTGCATGTTTACTTCAAATCCAAGATAATCTTCCAAATTATAGAATTCATATCCTGTTTCTTGTTTTACGACTTTAATTTTAAAGGTTATACAAAATGGTCTCAAAATCTGCTACTTTTTTGTGCTAAATTGTTGTAGAGGTGATTATATAGACTTGTTTTACATTTTTATATGTTTTCAAACTGCCCAAGGTTAGAAATAGCAGCAGTAAAGTGTGACAATTTCATGCCCCTTTCAAAACGGCGAAAGCTGTGACCGCTTGACCTGTGACGTCACAACCTGATTACGATCTCGCTCAAATGCCTGTTGTGACGTCCAAATGTCAGCGACGTCACGCTAGAACTCCCACAGTTGGGTGAATCTTTCGTAACAACGCCCGACGTCATAGACTATGACGTTTACGGCGCAATCGTAATCAGGTTGTGACGTCATGAACCAGAGGTCACGGCTCCAATACGTTTTCCCCCACATGTGTGCTATTCGTGTCCTAAAACCCACTTCGATGACATTATTCGAGAAAAAAATACTAATTTGTTGTTTGGAACACTACTGGGTATGTTTTAATGCAAAGTAGTATAGAGTCATTTGGTATAACCTTTAACAATTTCAATGTTATTAATGTTACTATAGTGCACAGTGCCACAAGCATGTTGGAACTTGCAAAGTTATTATCGAATGATAAATCACGTCACAATGCAACACTGTTACAAAACTGTTCTATTCTCTGCATTGCTGCAACGTCCTGTAGACGTCGTCAACGTCATCTCAGACATCGTTAACGTCATCTCCGACGTCGTTAATGTCATCTCCGACGTCAAAAGAGGCAGTGCAGATTTCTCTCCCACTGTAAAAAGCTGCCATTGAATTCTCTGAGACTGAATATGAGCGAACTTTTGGAAGAAAACTTAACTACATTTTGTTATTCACATCATTATCTTGAATATGACATACAGTTACACTTTAAATTCACAACTTACATTCTCTCCCTTTAATGATTTAACAACTTCGAGGCCAGTCTGTTTGATATGGTCTTCCACTTCTTGTATTAAGACGACAAGTCCCCCATGAATAGGCTTCAGCAATGTGTACATATTCGACAGATCTGCAGTGAAACAAAAGAACATCATGATTTTCTTAGAAACTTGGGCCCCTGGTGGTGCACGTACAGGCAGATTGGCACGAAAACAATCCCTGAGCACTATTTTGAGGCAAGGTGCCCACATACCAAATATGGAAAGGACCCATTCATGTTTTCAGAAGTTCTTGTCCAAAAACAAAATTTTAAATTGGCCCACAGGTGGCACCACCTATAGGCAGATCGGTGTGAAAAACAATCCCAAGCGAGATCGTGAGGCAAATTCGGAAAGAATCAGTTCCGGAATTTTAAATTGGCCCACAGGTGGCACCACCTATAGGCAGATCGGCATGAAAAACAATCCCAAGTGAGATCTTGACGCAAATTCGGCAAGAATTAGTTCAGAAATTTTAACTTGGCCCAGAGGTGGCATCACCTATAGGCAGATCGGCGTGAAAGACAATCCAAAGCGAGATATTGAGGCAAATTCGGAAAGAATCAGTTGAGAATTTCAAAAGTTATTGTCAGGATAATTTTTTTTAGTTTGGTCCGCAGATGGTGCCACCAACAGGCGGATTGGCGTGAAAGACAATCCCAAGCGAGATCTTGAGGCAAGTTACCCACATACCAAATTCAGAAAGAATACATTCAGGAATTTCCAAAGTTCTTGTCCTTTGGGCATTGTGGGACAATTGATGGCTATATTGTGGGGGAGTTCTGCTACGGAGCCCTTATACCTTCCACAGCAAATAAAATTGTAGGCATTGTACAACAATTTTGATTGGTTGCTTCTTTCTTATATTCATCTAACCATATTTGCTTTCATGCCTGATGAGACTCAATACATGCCCTGTACCGTATGTACTGTAGTGTGAATTTGGAGAGTGTAGCCGTGATCCCTTAAAGAGGCAGTAGCGTGATTTTAATTGTTCGGGTAAACTGAACAGCTTGATCACTTGCAACATTTGCCAAAAAAATTTGAAGTATTAAAGTCTTGTATTTCATATAGGGATCAATATTGTCAGATTCTTCAATTCGGTCTACTGAACAACATGAAAATGGGAAATGACGTCGGATAACGTGACCAGGTGTCCATGATGTCACGTTAGAAGCCGTCACAGTACAATAAAAGTTCTAAGATCGAGTATGACGTTGCAAAGCATCACGCCCGGAATGGCAGTGCGCATTTTGTGACGTCATTTCAGGCACTGGAGCCAAGTGCAGAAGCCGTTACGTTTTTCAGAGAATGTGTGATTTCAATGTCCATAAGATTAAAAAATGAGGTCACAGAAAAGCGTTCACCATAGTGGATCTCAACCACTAAATAACTTTTATCGAAATATGTTATTTGCTGAATATTTTTTAAACGACGCTACTACCTCTTTAAGATACTGCAATAAACTAGAATTTGACCTTGATAATATAGGTCAAAATCCATGTGGTTGAGCACTCGTAAACAGTTCGGGAATCCGAAAAACAAAATTTCTTTTGATAAATGCTGAAGGCAACTTCCACCGAGAAACCATATGATGCAGGAGGCATAAAATATTGATTCAATGGGGCGACACTAATGGCTGACCTTTCCTCCTTTCTTGCTGCACCATTTCTTTACACTCTCCGTGTAGGAACTGTAAATGATCGGCCACCATCCTCTGTTGACACTCATGGGTGACCTTAGTGTATGAGCTGGGGTGGAGGAACTTCCTACTGCGGAAATTCTCATTGTCAAGCTTCTGTATAACCTGTGAAGACAAAAGCTTAAAATTAGCAGTGCACAGGTACACAAATTCATGTATTTTTTTCATGGTGCATGTAAATTTTTATCATCAGATACACAGCAAGCATGTAGCTACATTTTTCTATGAAGTAGGCTCTCATTTGCAAATTGTCCGTTAATTAGTGAGTCAGTCCATCTGAATCCTTTCTCCGGCAAAATAAGGACAACCGTTGACATTAGAACCTTGATTTTTGGCATGAACGGGCATTAGGGGACATTTACTAGCAGATTCTGAGCTGACCTACTTTTGATGAACGAAATTGACAAAACACACTTAAATCATATTAACTCATTCGGTACCGTAAGCGCCATTTGGCGTCGCAGATTTGGGCCTCCTCAACCCCATGACGCCATATGGCGCAAATCATAACTGTCGTGGGAAAATAGAATTTTCATATCTAAGCATTGTCAAATGTAATTAAAGGCCTATATGTTTACGAAGCTTATTTTCTCACGTAACAATTTCTGAAATTTGGATTTGATTAACAGAGAAATTATTTCAAGATCGTTGTTTGAAAACGCAGATAAAAAATAAAATCACGAAAATTTCCAAAATGAAGTCGGCCGTATACACCACCGTTGGAATTCGTATTTTCCTGGTCTGATCAGGAAGAAATATTACGTAAACCATACATATATCGAAAGATAAGATCGCTATCTATCCGATTATATATAAAGCATTTTCGTATTGAATGAAAAATATAACGAAATAAAACTATAATCCGAGAAGAGATCTGTGAGAACATCGCGCCGTTTCGGCAGACATTTGCAATTTATGTTCAAATACCTGGAAGAATCATACGATTCCTTGAGAAATCTGACGAATTCACGAGATATTTTCTGTCAAATTTTCTGTCAAGGTACAGGTATATATCCATTGTTGAGAATTCCTACGATCGTATACGTTTGGTAAATTTATTTCCCCAATATTTCGCTATTGTCCGACACCAACTTGTCAGAATTTCCCTCCATCTTTTTCTGTTTTGATTTCCCCAAACAAACCCGCGATGAATGAGGCAACCCGATTGGCTCGCCTTGTGACGTAAACGCTCTTATCCAATCCACTTGCCCAAAACAGCGGGCTTATCGGAAAGATCGTTTCGTGAACACTGTGAAATTGCTGTTTTCAATCCAATCAAATCTTTCGTTTCACTGGCCATCCGATGGTGATTCTACTACGAGGAGAAAGCTGAATGAATGGGCTTTACAATGATACGTCATTCATTGAAATCGGTTCAGGGAAACGGAGCACGGACGCGATTGAATCAGACGAGAAAAAACCCACTTCTGCTTCATTATTTTGCGTGTAATATAATCACTATCAACGGAATTTCTACCAGATAAAAACGTTAATTTATAAGTTATATGTGGATGAAATAAATTGAGGAAATTATCATCTTTATCCTGGGAATGGATACTACAATCAGCTATAAATTTTACCAGCCAGAGATTACGTACATCTGAAACCAGACCATGACAATTTTGATGTTATTTTTGTTGAAGCATTTTTTTCAAACAGATAAAAACATATTTTCATGAAATTTGCATGCATAATTTCATGTATATAATTATAAAAATAACACAAACACAATTTCTGATGCTTGTGTATTTCATGGAGATATAAAGTTTCAAATTTTATTCACTTTCATAAAGAAAATATTTTTGAAATGAACTTTTGGTCGACAGCTTCTGTGATGGACATTTGTGCACTGCACACATTGAGACTCAGCTGTGGAGCTACTGGAACTGAGGCCAGAAATGACGCTCGGTACTGAATGAGTTAAACCCTACTTTGTAGGTCCTGTGACGTTAGTCACACTGCCATGTACAAAAGAAAGTGTCGAAAAATAGACCATCGATGCCGCTTAAACTTATGGCAGACTGCCGATTGTCCGGAAAATTTGCTACAAAATATCCTCCATTCGAAGAGGGTAAAATATTACCCTAGGGTAAATGTTATTCATACAGAGCCTGCTATTCTACAAGCTGTGCATTGAATTAGCCGCGTGGGTATTTTTATCTCGGGCGTCTCCTGCATTAGACAGTCATTGTCAAGCTTCTGTAGAACCTTTAAAGACAACATTAAGCCGGTCAATCTAGAGCTATACTATGTGAAGGTCACAAAATGAGTTTGATGCGAGCACTACCAGTTCATATATTATCAAATTTTCTATGACAAAATTCATATTTCATCTTATAAATAGCACAGGCACATCCTCTTATCATAAGAAGTATCTGTAGCAAGTTACATAATCATCCAGTGACAGCCGACAACTGCAGCAAACTTTCTATGTACAGGTGTACATGGGCACTTTTGCTTAACCAAAAACCTTATCATTTCCAGGGATGGGACACCACACGGATGACGACATCCTCTCTCCCCCTCTCACAATATATCCCCTTACCTTGTAAGGCAAGAAAAAAATGATTTCAAGGTAAAAGCTGCGCAAGATAATCCCCGAGAACAATATGGTATCTGTATATATTCTCTTTCCAGATTACTTACTTTTTCCATGTAGTCGGAGCAGTTGTATTCATCTTTTAACCGTGCCGCCTCTTGTCTGTAATACTCGCCCGTCTCTGCCAGGAACTTACTCTCAAATAGCTCTTCATATAACTGTAACAAAAAAACAGTCAGGATTAAAGCTCAACATAAGTCAATACCATACAATTACAGGCTTTTGATGAGGGCAATAAGTGGTTTTGTGGACCTGGGAAAACAATATTCGCTGAGCACTGGACCTGAGAAAACAATACATGTTTTATCAGGTCGACAAAACCACTTAGTGACTGATATCAAAGGACTATAATAATTGTTTTATTATATCCGGACGTCTGATACCATTCTTGTTAAAGTGAATGTAAAGTGCAACAATCGACTGGGGTCGGCCATGTCGGTGTATTGAGTAGCCTTGCGCCAATGACATGAATGAAAATGCTTGTAAGTAGCACGTGACATTCTCCTGTGACGTAGTATCACTTTGTTGTGGCATTGCTGTAACACAAGTTGTAATGGCGGAGGTGGAGAGCCCGGCTGTTTCAAGCATGTTTTGACTGTGCTAAGCGTCTCCAGCAAGTGTTTACCAAGCTGAAACGTTCCATGAACTACTCACTACTTTCGTCGACATCGGAGCGTTTTGGTTCAAACTGGTAACCCTGTAAACCTTCATTTGTCTCTTCATCAGAACTTGTGTCAGGCTATCCTGCTCTTACGTCGCCATGCTTACTACGCTTTCTAACTCTGATGTGAGATAGTCAACATGGCGGTGGCCGGGGAACAATAATACAACGGAGATAATTTTGTTCCTTCTCGGTGCAAAAAAAATTGAAATTTTTTTTGTTGCTTCTGTTTGATACTTTCAATGTAGTTCTTTCCCACAGAGTGCATGTTGCCTCAGCCTTTACGTTCACTTTTAGTTGGTGAAAGCACAGAATGTTAGAACATAACATATAGTAGACATTTTGCTTTAGACACCACAAGCTCAGGGCTGCGGTCAGCCACAATGTAAACCAACAGCCAATTCAATGACTGTTTTCATTGGTTCAGAAGATGCACACGTCACGTCGAATCAATATCATATTTATGGAGTCACTTTGGAGTCAATATGGGAAATTAGCGATGGTCACATGAAGGCGAATGGTCCAATGGGGAAAGAGATACACACACAGTCATATAATAAATATATTTCATACATTTTTATCAGAAGTCATCACATACATATAATATGAATCAGGAGGATTTATCAACAGAATTCTTCCAACACTGAAACTTTGAACCAGTAAAATATCACTTCACTGGCTCTTGTGAAGATTGAAGCTCGAACCTGTGCCAGTTCAGCAGTGTGAAGCTAGTGGTCACCAGTGAAGCGCCTTAGACCACTCGACCACTGAGGGCCTGTATAAAAGCTACAATCAAGAGGTTTTCATTGATGGCCATGGAAATCTGCCAAACTTAGAGCTTGATGATCTGAACTAAGGAAATTGTCATCAATAGTTCACTAACCTGAAGAGGGTTCTTTTTCTTGTATTCCTCCACATTTACAAACGAGTTGATCACTCCATGCACGACGGTCTGATTCACCGAGCTGCTACATCTATCACTGTTAAAATTGAAATTGGAAGGGTTTTTTTTTATCTGTTTGATATCAGACATTTGTGGAAGGTCAATCATACATGCATTATATCATGGGAAGTTCGCTACACATGATATTTAATGTCATGTGGAAGAGTGAGTGAGTGAGTGAATATAATTTAACGTCGCTTTCAACAATATTTCAGCTATATCACGACGTACCAACTAAGCACCACCCAGCTCAGTCGTGTTCCTGCTGCTTCAAAGAAGAAATCTTCGAAGCAGCATGGAACCAGACACCCTCCATCCACCCTATAAAACACTGAAGACAGCGCACAAGACAAAGACAGGACGCTTAAGTTACATGGTGCAATAAAGACAATTGATATTACAGTGCTAGACATCACATTATCAAGTTCCTGTTGCTTCTCAGCAAAATGCATTGAACTTTGAAGCAACAGGAACTTGAACCCACCCAACCACCCGCGTCATGTCGAAGAACAGATACTCCCAACATAAAGCAAGAACAAAATCTGGGTTTTCAAATTTTTTTTCCCTCATTGATAGTCAATGTCACCGAGATTTTCCATCAATTATGCGTCATATTTGAATCACAGTCGATCAAGATTTCAGGATTTTCAGTGAATTCATCTAAATGTTTTCGCCGTGACGATTAAGAGGGCATGCCCCAATTAAGTGGATGTAAAGCCCCAAGTTCCAGGATGAAGAGTTCTGAAGTCAGCACAATTCATCCTTTTTCAATTTCTATGTAGGGGTATTTTCTACAGACTGGCGAAACCTAGTCAGGGCAGTATCTAGAAAATGCTTGTAGGATCTGATCCCAAACCTCAGAGCTGGGGGTTTGAGGGGCACTTAATCGACAAAAAAAATCAAAATGAAGAAGTGACTTTCCTGACCTGCACAAGCTAAGTTTATAAAGTATTTTAATTTTTATTTTTTTCTTGGTAATTGTTGGTATTTTTACACTTTTTTTTCAGTTTGGGTGCCGTTTAGTTTGAGTGCCCAAATGTTTTCCGGAATCAATTGACTATAGATACGGCCTGCTAGTTACTGTTCAGAATATCATCTAGTCTCGTTATTGTCCCCCGCTACTTAGTGGGGGGGGGGGGCTTAGAAACACCGGTGTCCATAATTCCGTAACATTTTCTTATCCGGACAATAACTCATGAACGATTTAACCGATCAACTTCAAACTAGGGGTGTGCCTTGACACTGGCGAGAGGACGGTTGGGATTGTTTTTCAGCAATGTGCATAATCCAATATGGCCGCCATCAGCCATTTTGGATTATAAGCAGTTGGACCTTAGATTTTCTTGTCCGGACAATAATTCGTGAACGATTTAACCGATCAACTTCAAACTTGGGGTGTGCCTTGACATAGGTGAGAGGACGGTTGGGATTGTTTTTCAGCAATGTGCATAATCTAATATGGCCGCCATCCGCCATATTGGATTATAAGCAGTTGGATCTTATCCGGACAATAACTCGAGAACGATTCAACCTATCTACTTCATATGTGGGGAGTTCCTTGACATTGTTGAGAGGAGGATTAGGATTGTTTTTCAAAGACGTGCTTAATCCAATATGGCCACCATCAGCCATACTGGATTTCATTGGATTTTAAGCAGTTTGATCTTGTCCGGACAATAACTGGAGTACGATTCAACTGATCTACTTCAAACTTGGGGAGTGCCTTGACATCGGTGAGAGGACGGTTGGGATTGTTTTTCAGCAATGTGCATAATCCAATATGGCCACAGTCAGCCATATTGGATTATAAGCAGTTGGATCTTAGATTTTCTTGTCCGGACAATAACTCGTGAACGATTTAACCGATCAACTTCAAACTTGGGATGTGCCTTGACATTGGTGAGAGGATGGTTGAGATTGTTTTTCAGCAATGTGCGTAATCTAATATGGCTGCCGTCAGCCATATTGGATTATAAGCAGTTGGATCTTGTCCAGACAATAACTCGAGGACGATTCAACCAATCTACTTCATACTTGGGGAGTGCCTTGACATTGTTGAGAGGAGGATTAGGATTGTTTTTCAAGAGCGTGCTTAATCCAATATGGCCACCATCAGCCATACTGGATTTCATTGGATTTTAAGCAGTTTGATCTAGTCCGGACACTACATGTAGCTGGAGTACGATTCAACTGATCTACTTCAAACTTGGGGATCCCTTGACCTTGGTGAGATCCCGGTTAGGATTGTGTTTCATGAACGAGCATTACACTTAAAATGCAACATAATCCAATATCGCTGGTAGATGGCAGCCAAATTGGATTATGTTGCATTTTAAGCAGTAGCATGTTGTCTGGACAACAACTCTAGAATAATTCAACTGATCGACTTCAAACTTGCAGTTTGGCTTGACATCGGTGAGAGGACCGTTGTCATTGCTTTTCAGTTACCTGTGTAATCCAAGATGGCCACCATCAATCATCTTAGATTTTCAGCATTTAGATCTTGTCTGGACAATAACTCTAGAACGATTCAACCAATCTACTTCAAACTTGGGGAGTGCATGGACATTGGTGAGAGGACAGTTGGTATTATGTTTTATGGATGTGCATAATCCAATATGGGTGCCATCTGCTGTATTAGATTATGTTAAGCTCATCAGCGATATCTCCATTTTCAAATCATACTCTTCATCAATGATATGAGATATCATCGACCAAAAAAAATCAACCATAGAGGTCCATGGCCCCCTCAGCAGCAGCGCCAGTTACATAGTGGATGTAATCCACCATAACTGGTGCTGCTAGCGGGGGGCATGGACCTCTATGGTCGATTTTTTTCTTGCACAAGCATGGCGAGCATTGACCATGTTGACAAGGAAAATGGAAGTAAGTGCATGCAGCAGAATTTTATTATATAAATTTTACGAGTATTTTATTGGAAATGATCACACAGAATGCTTTTATGAAGCATCGGGCAAAATATTACTTAAAGGTGAAATGCAAAGGCAATTAGATTCTCATTTTTATATTTTATTTAGGTAGAATAATGATAGAAATACCAGTCTATCTACATCGCTTGGTTTAATTTGAAGTAGTTTGTCTGATAGAAGATTTAAAAAGTTGGAACTCAGTTGAATTCCAATTTGCAAACCACCATCGCTTATCTTTCCTTGATTGTGACGTCACGTCAGACCAGCCTCACGAAGACTGAACGTTATAAGTATCAACGTCGGGACAGGTGGTCTGATGTGACGTCACAAACCAACGTCAAACAAGGGCAGAAAATCGACCATAGAGGTCCATGTCCCCCGCTAGCAGCACCAGTTATGGTGGATTACATCCACCATAACTGGCGCTGCTGCTGCGGGGGCCATGGACCTCTATGGTCGATTTTTTTTGGTCGATGATATCTCATATCATTGATAAGAGTATGATTTGAAAATGGAGATATTGCTGATGAGCTTAACATAATCTAATACAGCGGATGGCACCCATATTGGATTATGCACATCCATAAAACATAATATATGACTGATGTCCTCTCACTAAGGTCAAGGGACTCTCCAAGTTTGAAGTAGATCGATAGTTAAAAGCGACGTTATAAATCATATTCACTCACTCACCCTTGAAGTAGATCAGTTGAATGGTACTCCAGCTATTGTCCGGACAAGATCAAACTGCTTAAAAACCAATGAAATCCAGTATGGCTGATGGTAACCATATTGGATTAAGCACGTCCTTGAAAAAAAATCCTAATCCTCCTCTCAACAATGTCAAGGCACTCCCCAGGTATGAAGTAGATCGGTTGAATCATTCGAGTTATTGTCCGGACAAGATCCAACTGCTTATAATCCAATATGGCTGACGGCGGCCATATTGGATTATGCACATTGCTGGAAAAAATCCCAACCGTTCTCTCACCGATGTCAAGGCACTCCCCAAGTTTGAAGTAGATCAGTTGAATCGTACTCCAGTTATTGTCCGGACAAGATCAAACTGCTTAAAATCCAATGAAATCCAGTATGGCTGATGGTGGCCATATTGGATTAAGCACGTCCTTGAAAAACAATTCTAATCCTCCTCTCAACAATGTCAAGGCACTCCCCACCAGGGTTCAAATTTAAGAAAAATTTGAACCAGTCCGCCGGACTGGTGAGCCAAAAATGTAACCAGTCCGTAAATATTTTTACTAGTCCGTTAATATTAAATAAAAGATGATGTGGGAACATTTGTCATCATGAATATTTTGTGCTCTGTGATGGTTGCTACTAAATAAGAAATTAATAATTGTGCATTTCTTGAGCGCGTGTGAAGATAATCACAGACGACAAACCCTGTCGGCTAGACTTCGACAGCGACTTTGACTGTATGTGTCGTCGCGAAAAACACTGCTTCAACAAACGCCATTTCAAGCCAAAACAAGAGCCCAAGGGGCTTCAATATACGCCCGTATATCTGGAATTACATTGGTTCAAATTTCAAGGTTGTTTAATAGCCTTGATTCCAATTGATCTAGCAATCCAGAGAAAGGTCTACAATTTTTTGCTTATGAGAATGTAACATATATCACATCTTACATTGAATGATAAACTAAAATGAGCTTAACTCTTGGTAACTGGTTGACCTTGAAGCAAGAGCTGAGAGCTCACATATCCCACACTGAAATCGACAATAGTCAAACACAAGAAAATAGTAGTTTTCCTGCAAATGGATTCCTTTCAGACGAGAGAATTTTTCATGAAGGAAGAAGAAAGTGATGAAGTAAACCTTTGTTCTTGAGTTAATAAACAGGTGTGAAGTTCATAAAGGACTCCTCTTCCCGTTAAATTAGTAAATGTATGGTTTTTATTTCACAACAGTTTAACCAAATGAAGCGTTTCAAACATGAGAGACAACTCCACAGGACAATATCATATAAATGCAGGGGAAAGACTTTTGAATATTCCAACACATTTAGTCAGCTAAGCTTGATTCAGTTTTGGGGGACTGCGACCTAGACCTTTGACAAATTGATCTCATATGTATGGCTTCACTTTGTCATGCGAGTAAGGTATACTAAAAGTTTGGTACCAATCCATACCTTGAAACTAGAGCTATCGCATGGACAACAAATGTTAATGGATGAATGGACAGAACGCAACATCGCATTACATGACCTCGTCTTCGACAGGCATATGAAAATGTGACTTAATGATTTCTTGATTTTGGGGTCAGTGACCTTGACCTTTGACCTTGACCTCAATTTTGGTACACAACACATCCGTCTTCCCTCAATCTATCAATGCACACAAAAAATCATGATTTTTAATGATTTCCTGATTTTGGGGTCACATCGACCTTGACCTTTGACCTTGGCCTAAATTTTGGTACATGACAAACCGTCTCCCCTCAATTTCTCAATGGACACAAAAAATCATGATTTTTAACAATTTCACGATCTTGGGGTCACAGTGACCTTGCCCTTTGACCTTGACCTACATTTTGGTATGTGACACATTGTGTCTCCTTAATGTATCTACTGACACAAAAAATGTTATTTTTAATAATTTCCTAATTTTGGGGTCAGTGACCTTTGACCTTGACCTAATTTTTGGTATGCATCACTTCATTTCCGCCTATTGAAACCACTTTTTTTAACGATTTCCTGATTTTTCGATCACACTGACCTTTGACCTCTGACCTTGACCTACATTTAATATGCAACACATCGTTCCCCCCTAGGGCATCCACTCACCAAAAATTAGAACTGTAGATAGAAAACTGTCAACGATCAATGATTTCCTGATTTTTGACAACAGTGACCTTTGACCTCTGACCTCGACCTTAATTTTGGTACGCGACACATCGTCTCCACCTGGCGTATCCACTTACAAAAAATTGCAACTGTGGATAGAAAACGTTCACAGATATAGACCGGACACGAACACTTCAGTGATTTCCTGTTTTTTAGGCCAGTGACCTTTGACCTGTGACCTCGACCTTCATTTTGGTACGCGACACATCGTCTCCCCGTAGGGTATCCACTCACCAAAAATTGGAGCTGTGGATAGGAAACTGTCCCAGATATAGACCGGACACGAGAACAGGACAGACGGACAGACGGACGGAAACCGCCATCCCATAATACGACCGCCTTTTGGGCGGGCGTATAAAAATCAGTAGATTTCTTTCGAAGTTGATGGAGAATATGTTTATAATTGTCCTGGTAAACATGATCAGGTCGACTGAAGCGTAATCATGTTGCTGATTTCTCGATTCCCGACCTGGAATTGGGAGCTTTATTTTCTGAAAAGATCGCCAGCCTGCATTGCCATGCTGCATTACAGTCACACTTTACGGTAATTGCTGACAATGTTCGCACCACTTTACGGCTGTTGTTGTTGTCGTAAAATGCGACCGTGGTCGTGATTTCGTTGGAATTTGCTGGAAATTGTTTTAGACTCACACGATTTATTTAGACTCGGTCGGGTAACCGAAAACAGACATTTCGTTTTTCATTCTTTACAAATTGTGCGGAGATATCCAGAGAAATAGTTTACACAATGAACGGAGAGCTTTTTTGTTACCAGTCCGACGGACTTGTTGTTCAGTCACTCACACCAGTCCGTTTGATTTTTTACCAGTCTCGGACTGACGGACAGGTGCCAAATTCGAACTCTGCCCACATATGAAGTAGATCGGTTGAATCGTTATCGAGTTATTGTCCGGGCAAGATCCAACTGCTTATAATCCAATATGGCTGACGGCGGCCATATTAGATTACGCACATTGCTGAAAAACAATCCCAACCGTCCTCTCACCAATGTCAAGGCCCACCCCAAGTTTGAAGTTGATCGGTAAAATCATTCACGAGTTATTGTCTGGACAAGAAAATCTAAGATCCAACTGCTTATAATCCAAAATGGCTGACGGCGGCCATATTAGATTACGCACATTGCTGAAAAACAATCCCAACCATCCTCTAACCGATGTCAAGGCACACCCCAAGTTTGAAGTTGATCGGTTAAATGGTTCACGCGTTATTGTCCGGACAAGAAAATCTAAGATGCAACTGCTTATAATCCAAAATGGCTGACGGCGGCCATATTGGATTACGCACATTGCTGAAAAACAATCCCAACCGTCCTCTCGCCAATGTCAAGGCACACCCTGAGTTTGAAGTTGATTGGTTGAATCGTTCACGAGTTATTGTCCGGACAAGAAAATCTTACGGAATTACGGAATAACGGAATCACGGACACCGGTGTTTCTAAGTCCCCCCCCTACTAAGTAGCGGGGGACAATAATAAGTGATGCAGCTTTCATTTCTGAATACGGCCGGCACTTTTCCAAAGCTACTAGGAGACTGACAAACCACATCAAATAAAACTGAAAGTAAATAGGCTGATATTTCAAACATTAACTAAAACAGTAAATAAGAAAACCTTTGTATTTCACCTTTAAGCTTGAGGAAAAAGAAGAAGAAAAAAAGCTTTAATGCATGCAGTGATGATTGTCTTACCTTTTAACTTCACTAAGGATGAGAGACAAAATGCTGTGTTTTAAAGGTTCTATCATCAACCGCTTCCAAATATCAAGGGCCAGCTGAAATATTATACAGACATTCACATGATCATGACAACAATGATGGACAGACGGCCAGACACGACGCTAATACCCTTCAGGCAAAATTTGTCCGAGGGGTAAAAATTATTTAATTAATGCTTTACTACATGGATTTTTGAACATATGAAAAGTTGTCTGAAACACAGCAAAGGTGAGTACATGTATATGTACATATAATATCTACATTAATCACCTGGGGTTTGTTTTGAAATATTCAGGCCACTTATAATTAATGGTTCATTTCCCGTAACCAGCCCTCATCTATATTTTGAGGGCAAATAATTAAAATCCATAAGGGATTTACATTTTCATAAGTAAAACTTGCTCATTTTCTTCATATTTGTATACATTTGGTTTGCAAGTTAATAATTATCGCACTCAACATGTGTATTTTTACAAGCAAGGTTACGAGAAACAAACAATTAATTAACAGTGGTCGCATGTCCAAAACAAAGTGTATACATATCATTGTTTTTACTGAAAAATGGAAAGGCAAATTGTATAAATACCATTGTTTTATTTTGAACGAACAAAGCTTGATGCCACAAATGCTGCATGATTACTAATTCCACTGCTACAGATGAACAGCAGCCCGAAACAAGAGCCAAACTTGGCTTCAAGATATGCCCGCACAACAGAACATCTTCCCCAATGTATCCTCTAACACACAAAATTACGATTTTCCATGATTTATTGATTTAGGAGTCACAGTGACCTTGATCTTTGACCTCAATTTTGGTATGTGACATGTCTCCCCCAGATGTTTCTATACGGACACAGGAAAGTGCAATTGTGAATGACTTCCTGATTCTGGGGTCACAGTGACTTGACCTAAATCTTGGTACATGACATTTCGTCTCCCATTAATGAATCTACCAATACAAATAACTGCAATTTTCAACGATTTCCTGATTTTGACCTTGACCTCAATTTTGGTGTGTGACATCTTCCCCTAATGTAACTATTGACTAAAAAAATACATTGATTTTTAATAGTTTCCCTTTATTGGGGTCAGTGAATTTTTTACCTTGACCTCAATTTGGTATGTGACATCTTTTCCCCTAGCGCATCCACCCACGAAAAATTAGTAGTTTTCAATGATTTCCTGATATTTAGGCAACAGCGACCTTTGACCCGTTGACTCGACCGCAATTTTGGTGTGCAATAAATCATCTCCAGGGCTTCGTTTTCAACGAGAGTGATAGCTCACGTGCGCGCTAACACTTGCGTAAATTCATGTCACTAGACTGATTATTAGCTCACGTAAACTGCCACATTTTATATTGTATTATATCGCAACCACTCGCCTGACTTTCAGATATCAGCTCCCAAATATCTCGACGTCAGCTATTTTCAACTAGCACACTAATTCTAAACGCGAAGCCCTGGTATCCACTGTGGATAGAGAACTGTCACAGATACAGACCAGACATGAACGGTTCATGATTTCCTGTTTATCAGGCCACAACCTGTAGCCATCCGGATCATCTATATGCAGTAAGACTGACCATGGGAGAATGCTTATTCATTTTCATCCTAGTTTCGGCAACTATAAGAGGGAATTCCCCGAAATCAACACCATGTGATGTCGTCAGCCAATCAGCTAAACTCTACCGACATAACCCGCCATTTTCGGGTCATATGCTGTCCTACGGTGTTCAAAATCACAGATCAACAACATCTCTTGCACGATACGGAAGTTATTAATATCTGTATCTTTTGTAACCCGAGACAATATTTGTTTCAGAAGTAGTATGAAAAGCCTGTAATTCATCAGATTTCTCGAGTCTGTTCTCCGCCGGATGAAGACCGAACAGTATACGGTAAAGTATCGGATATCGCCCGCAATAATGGTGACACACGATTCGCAAGCCATCTTATGGATGGCAAAGTGTACGCAAATGTATTAGGCCAGCGACCTTTGACCTCTGACCTCCATTTGGGTAGATGACACATGCTCTCCCCATAGGGTATCCACTCACCAAAAATTGGAACTCTAGATGGAAAACTGTCCCAGATATAGACCGGTCATGAGGATACGAGGGCACAGATTGACACAGGCAGCCATCACATAAAAGACGTCCACCTTTTGGGCGGGCATATAAAAAAGTCAGTCTGTATGACGAAAGGACTATGAAACGATTCTCGGAACAAAAATTTCACGACATCAGTGGACCAATCTGTGGGGAATCAATGAGTTAAAGACAAACCTCTCCAATTTCTAACATCTGTTCTGATAGGTCGACCACAAAGCCTCCGTAGTTGATGTCAGCATCAGAGTACTTCTGTTTCTTGATGAACTGTGTATTGAGATACCTGCGAACAGAGAATTCATCATTTTGAGAATCGTTGAATTTCTGTGAATGGAACAATCCCTCCCAAAATGTGCTACGTGCCAGGATTAAATTCATGTAACAAAGACGGACTCATTGTCTAATATACGTCACCCGAGGTTAAAAATGATGATGAATATTGGACGATTCATCCACACTGAAAAGACTTCATATTAGACTAAATAGACTGATTTAAAGATGAAATGCAAAGATTTTCATATTTTCCTTTTTACATTCTTCATGGGCCATTTAATGATGGAAATATCAGCCTAACTACTTCATTTGATTTTATTTGAAGTATTTTCTCTCCTGGTCACTTTTGAAAAGTTCTTCAAGTTGGTATCTCAAGCCCCGCCGATTTCAGAAATGAAATCCGCATCGCTTATCTGCCCTTGTTTGACGCTGGTTTGTGACGTCATATCAGACCACCTGACCGTTCATCAATACTTGTAACGTTCAGCCTCTGGGCGGCTGGTCGAACGTCACAATCAAGGAAAGATAAGCGATGACGTTTTGCAAATCTGAATTCAGCTGGGCTAGGGGTACCAACTTTTAAAAACATTCTAGCAGGTAAGATACCTAAAATTAATCCAAGTGAAGTAGATATAATGGTATTTCTATCATTATTCAACCTATATTAAATGTAAAACGGAGAGTTTAAAAACCTGTGCATTTCACCTTTAATATGTCAAAATTGCCGATTAGAGAAATTATGAAGACGGACACCTCAGCTATCAGTCTCTGGTATTTGTAAAATCTCTAAAAGCTGTTTAAATACTTTCGTGGATTTTGGTTTGCATGAGTTATACATGCGAGAGTGATCAGTCTCTCCAAAATCAGTCTCCATTGCATTGGCAGTTTTGAGGAGAGTGATCAAACGCTCTCCTGAAGAAAGAATTAGGAGAACGTGATGAGGATTGAGTTTGATTACTCTTCTTAAAAGAGAACTTGTCTGAATGTGTTTTCCGCTCAATACAATTAATATTAAATTCTATCTGTTCCCCCATTTGGATATGTTGCTTGCAGGATCATCATCTAACCGGCTTGCAGTAACGTGAGTGTCAACCAATCCCGAGAACTCTTCATATTGCTTTGAACGAAACATAATGGTAGGGACTTTTGGTTGGCTCAACCGAAAAAGATGCCACGCTGGCGGGATATCTGCTGATGTGGCCGCGCTCCTGCCAGTTCGGCGCAATAATGCGGGGTAGAAATATGGACTGGTCTTTGGCATAAACCTTGGTTGAAAGTGGAGATGACCCTATCCCCCCTTCCCGACTGCCAGTAAAGTAGTTGAAATGCGGCCGTGATGTCATAAGACTATTAAATATTCATGACATGAGGGCTCGGAACATGAAATTCAATCGAAATCAGTAAGATCCTACACAGCGACATATACGATTGGAGAGCATTGATAGGATATTAATTTATTAAGATTGAGTTTAGTGTTAAGGGGTAGGGTCTCTAAAATCTCCAAACATCGCTTAAGCATGATAGTAGTAGTATAAGCATAAATTCGTCATCATTGACCTTGACTAAAATTGCTTTCCGCTCTACATTTCCTTCTTGATAATTCATTGTGAATTAATGTGTTTTATGGGAATAATCCATTTTATGTTGAAGATAGTGTGTCTTTATTTTGCGCTAACCAACTGTAGGGAGCCGCCATTATATACATCAGAGTTGAGGTGAAATTACATCAGAGTTGAGGGATAATGACGTCCGAGTTGAGTGGAAGTAACGTTAACGTTGTGGCGAAGAACATGTGATGCTACCAATGACGTCGCCTCTGTTACATCGCACGGAACAAGAACAATGTCACAGCCCATATAGCCTCGCTTTGGTAAACAAATATGATGGCGCCCAACAGCCATTCTTCGCAAAGTAAGGACATCGCATATTATCAAACCGAATGAATTATTGCCGTAGAACGCCAAGTTATTTCATTATGTAGCATATATATAATGCAAATTCCTGAAGTAAAAGGACACTGAGGAGACTTCTCCTTTCATGCCTTTAACTCTTTCACCTACTACCACTGGGTTTGGCTTTATACAGGCTAGGTGTACATTTTTAAACAGGGAATGATCAGTGAAAGGGTTAAAACTGAGAACTGAGATATGAGAACATACGAACCCATAGAGCTGGTTGAGATAGCTGGATCCTTTACTGTACTCCTGCCAGTGTTTATGGTACGTGGAGAGCAGATTCTCATCACCACCCTCGGTAACAGTCTGTTAAGTATAAGCAGAATTATCTGAAGATGAACCTGAATTATCTGAGGATGAACCCAATTCAGGTATATACTGGCTTGTGATTGACTGGACATTCTTCCAAATTCTCCAGGTGCCAATGGAAATGTTGCAAAGCTTTTTAAAAATTTAAATTGACCAATGAAATCTTTTTATCTGGAAGATATCCCATAATGCAATTGACTTTGGATCCTTGGATCCTTCAACGATGGAAGCTCAACAGCTGCATTCTGGGTTTTTTTTTAAAAGATCCACATCTTCATACACCCATTCTCATTACACCAAGCCAACTTCTATATAGACCACTTCTAAGTTCCCTTGATATATCAGATCTCCTTCAATGTTCAAAAGATAGTGCCACGGCACTGTAGCTCATCTGGCTGTAACTGGAGAAAGTAGCTGTATGAGTTTCTAACTTGAACACTAAATGATCCATGCAGTAATTTCCTCAGATTTCATGATAACAAAGTTTCATGGGAAATTCAAGATGCAGCCATATTGGATTTTCGAAATGAACCAAAAAAGGTATCTTGCACAACTGGACCACAAGGGGAACCTGTGTACCCAATTTGACAAAGATCCATGCAGTATTTCCTGAGAATTCACGATAACAAAATTCATGGGGAAATTCAAGGATTTTCGAATCGGACCAGAAAAGATATCTTGTACAACTAGACCCCAAGGGGAACCCGTGTATCAAATCTGAGAAAGATCAATGCAGTAGTTCCTGAGAAATCGCGATAACATAGTTTCATGGGGAAATGCAAGATGGCCACCTGGTGGCCATATTGCATTTTTGAATCAAACCGAAAAAGGTATCTTGTACAACTAGGCCCCAAGGGGAACATGTGAACCAAATTTGAGAAAGATCCATCCAGTACTTCCTGAGAAATCAAGATAACAATGTTTCATGGGGAAATCCAAGATGGCCACCTGGTAGTAGTTTGAGAAAACGCGATTTCATGAGGAAATCCAAGATGGCCGTCTGGTGGCCATATTGGATATTCAAATTGGACTAAAGTACACATGTTGTACAACTAGTTCCAAAGGGGAACCGGTGTACCAAATTTGAGAAAGATCCATGAAGTAGTTACCGAAAAATAATGATGACAAGATTTCACTGGCAAATTCAAGATGGCCGCCATGGCAGCCATATTTAAAATCGTATCGACACTGCATGAACAAATTCTGGTGTACTCATTGGGGGGAGAATGCATGCCAAGTTTCAGCCAAGCGGTTTCAGAGAAGAAGATGTTTATGGAAGACGGATGACGGACAACGGACAATCAGGCCATGACATTAGCCCATCGGCCCTTCGGCCCAGATGAGCTAAAATTTATAGACGTGAGAAGTCATTTACCTCAAAACCATTTGAATTTCAAAATGAGCATTATTGATTGGCTGACCTGTATACTGGACCATCAAAACGACCATATCAGTAGGAATGACGTGGCTACTTGAGGATGATGTCACCCTACATTCTGATTGTTTGTAGGTGAAATTTACACCTCGGATTTTGAATACTGAAGGTGGTCAGATATATCAAGGCAGGTTCGATGTGGGAACGTAGAAATTAGCTTGATGAAATGAAGAAGTCAATTCTTACATACAATTCCACGGGCATTTTATAGAAACCTTTGAAGTACTTGCAGGGCTTGTTTTCTCACGAGAATCCGGGAATCCGATTCCTGTCAACCCAACAGATTCCCGTAAAATATTAGTAATCTGTATAGAAATGATAGCATTGGATTCCTGTAGATCTGGATTGCGAGAATCTATTTGGATTCCCGTGAATTTTGACAAAAAAACAAGGCTTGACTTGATTGGTCAATTCAAATTTTCAAACATTCAGGATTTCCATTGGTCTGCGAAGAAAATGGGAAGAAAAACCAGCCAATCATTGCCCTTGGTTTATCAGAGCACTAGTTGTCTTCAAATGAGTACCGGTATTGCAGATTTAGAAATAGACACAAGATGTTATTACCTCATATCAGTGCCAAAATGAAATGTAAAAAAAAAGAAAGAAGGAAACTGTTCAGTAATGAACAAAAACACTAAATCGTCAGTTTTGAGGGCAAACAGTGCCATTTTCTCTCTGTAAACAAAAAAAGCATAACATTAATATTTTCTTCCCCTAGTTCAAAATAACCATGTCAAATTTTCAATCCTCATGATAGTTTTCAAGAACTAAATGGTTTTCTTTATAAAACTGGAGAATCAATGATATTACAGCGATACATAGGGGCTAGTACTCTCAATCAGAAGAAATTTTGCCAATCATAATAAAATTTCATCTAAGCAAACATTTATTCGCCAAAATATTCTAACCTGGAGAAACAATTGATATATGAATACTCAATAATAAGTCCTTAAGGATACTGAGCTCTCCTGCAGAAATTTTTACACACCTTCTGGAATTGGTCTTTATACAGCTAAAACTATGCTTTATAACCATGGTAATGTATATATTTCTTGAAAGCTCATTTCTTAAGGATTCCAAATAAATCTGTAGGTTGTGAAGACATTCAAATTAAAAAAAAAAAAAAAAAAAAATGGCTATTTTCAAAAAAGTTTTCAACTTATTGTAACTTACATGTATATCCTCATTTCCTGTAGGAGACAACCCTTGGTCTAGTTATTATTTTATTGACATTTAATTCAACTTCAAAGTCCAAAACTGTGATTTGCTCGATTTTGTAAAGAAATATTCAACTAAATGTCAGTAGAATAAGAACTAGACAAAAATTGATAAACCTGAGATACAGATTTCCTGTTGGAGTTGTTTTGTACATAAAATGATGAAGTTATAATAAGAGGACTACTTTTTTGAAAATAGAATTTAAAAAAATTTAATTTAAATTTTAAATTATTTTGTTTTAAATCTGAATATCTTCACAACCTAGAAGTTTACAGCGAACAAATTTATATATTTGGAATCCTTATGTGCTTTCAGGAAATATATACATTACCATACCTATGAGGTATAATGTTAGCTGCCTGTATAAAGACAAGCTCTAGAGGGTCTGTAAAAGTATACGTGCTGGAGGGCTCCGTACCCTTAAGCTGCTGTTTATATTGTTTGCAGTTTTTTTGTTGGCCTCATGATAATGACATAACAGTATGAGCTGCACAAGAGTTGAATTTACCTTGTGTAAAGCTTTGATGTGTGACTCAAGGAAATGCTTGGTTTCTTGGTATAGCTTGTCTCCCAAGGGTTCAGGGTAGGCCACACACAGGGCATACACATCAGTTACACAGTCAAGGAGAATTTAAAACAATGCAAATCACAGAGAACTCTTCCAAGGGTCCTGGTCAAGGAAAAAGCCATTGGTGGTAACACGCAATTGGTGACAAATCAAAAGTTTGATATAGTGTCCCAGAAAATGTAGGTCAAACTGACCAAATTTTTGATAGGCTTCTGTTCCATGACCATATGCTGGACTCTGTGACGTAAGTTTGGTGCTCCTATGTCATCTACATATATGTATGGTAATCTCTCTAATAATTACCAATCTTATGTGTTATAATATAAGTTCTAAAATACATCGTGATCGTACAATGCACAACATACCATGCAGCCCGATCAAAAAGCATGAAATGTTTTTTCATGAATGATCTCGTGAAAATTTAAAGGTGAAAAAGTTTTTCTAAAAGTTTTTAGATTCTCCATTTTATATTTTATAAAAGTTGAATAATGATAGAAATATCGGTCTATCTTCTACGTTTGGTTAAATGTGAAGAACTTTGTCTGCCGGAAGCTTTTAAAAAAGTTGATACCCCAAGCCAGGGGTTTAGCCAGAATCAGGAAACAGGGCGTCTCACCCTCGTCCTACTATCACAGGACAACAAGCAGCCAGAGGATGCTAGGTCCCTCGCCGAAATGGCAGCAATATTTTTTAGCATTGTTGGTCTCCGGGGATATACATGAGGGAGGCAAATGCTGCTTCATAGGCGTTGGATGTGGAAGGGTCTTTCTGCCTTCCCAAGATCAACTCAGAACGATTGACTGAAAGTTGAGTGCTTCTGTAATATAGTTTCCATGCAGTGAAGCATGGAAATTATGTAACCGAGAAGCAACCCCAAGTGACATCTCAAGGCATTATCTGCAAACCAAATTTGACGAGAAGCTGAAGGCATCCTCAACCTATTGCCCGGAAACCAAATTTTAAATTTGCCACCAGGTGTCGCCACCTGTAGGTGCAAGTGGGCGAAATACAATCCCAAGCATCATCACATGGCATGGTACATGTATTAGCCTATACATGTAGTAACTTCTACGGAGGGCCAATGATCGGCTGATGCAGCAACAACAACATTTTCCCAGTTAGACGGCAGATTTTGAAATCCACCTTCAGGCAGATGTTGCTGAAATGCAATACGGACTGGAGTCTTGTCGCAAGGAATGCGTATGCCGAATTCCGGAAGAATCCAACAAAGCGTTAGGAGTTATCGCTTCGAACAGACATCCACGGACACAAAGAGGCAAGGACTAGTGGCGCCACCTTCAGGCAGATGTTGCTGAAATGCAATACGGACTGGCGTCTTGTTGCAAGGAATGCGTATGCCGAATTTCGGAAGAATCCAACAAAGCGTTAGGAAGTTATCGCTTCGAACAGACATGCACGGATGTACACGGAAAAAAAAGATCCATTTTCACCCAGTGGCGCCACCTTCAGGTAGACGTTGCTGAAATGCACTACAGACTGGCGTCTTGTCGCAAGGAATGCGTATGCCGAATTTTGGAAGAATGCAACAAAGCATTAGGAAGTTATCGCTTCGAACAGACATGCACGGACGTACACGAACATCCACGGACACAAAGAAGCAAGAACCAGTGGCGCCACACTCAGGCAAATGTTGCTGAAATGCAATACGGACTGGCGTCTTATCGCAAGGAATGCGTATTCCGAATTTCGGAAGAATCCAACAAAGCTTTAGGAAGTTATCGCTTCGAACAGACATGCACGGACGTACACGCACATCCACGGACACAAAGAAGCAAGAACCAGTGGCGCCACCTTCAGGCAGATGTTGCTGAAATGCAATAAGGACTGGCGTCTTGTCACAAGGAATGCGTATTCCGAATTTCGGAAGAATCCAACAAAGCGTTAGGAAGTTATCGCTTCGAACAGACATGCACGGCCGTACACGGACATCCACGGACACAAAGAAGCAAGAACTAGTGGTGCCACCTTCAGGCAGATGTTGCTGAAATGCAATACGGACAGGCGTCTTGTCGCAAGCAATGCGTATTCCGAATTTCGGAAGAATCCAACAAAGCGTTAGGAAGTTATCGCTTCGAACAGACATGCACGGACATACACGGACATCCACGGACACAAAGAAGCAAGAACCATTTTAAAATCCCCCGCCGCAAGTCCAGCTGTTGTTGTTGTTGTCTAGAAGCAAACTAGACAACAACAACAACAGCGGAACTCAGATTTGCAAACTATCATGGCTCATCTTTCCTTGATTGTGAAATCAAGTGAGACCAGCCTCCAGAAGATTGATTGCTACATGTATCAATGACGTCCGGCCAGACGGGCAGATAACCAAGTGGTGGCACATGTCGAGCTAGAAATTTATCTTATTCGGCCTATCATGGCATAGAATATACTTGTAAGAAAATCAAAAGGATATGAGAAGCGGTCATTCCATGTGGCCCGTGGTATCCGATCACACGTTATCACACATTTCACGGTCTCCAGTAACACCCCCCATGTAGCCTCAAAGTCCACTTTCCTCGGCTTGAGCGACATACTGTCACGTCTTCTTGGCCCAGGGTCCCCTACTTCAGTCTCACTGGATGCAAACCGAGGTCAGTTTCTTTATCTGGAAATACATGAGAATGGAGCAAAATTTAGTAAAGTGCAGCTGTGAAAAATTGCTATGTAGTATATTGTCATAATGATTTGGGTCATTCCAGTGTTACTTGTGTAACATTTTGAGACATTTTCATTAGTTTCAAATAGATGAGCCGCTAAAAGGATGTTGTCAACTGCACCCACATACATGACATACCATGTCAACCAGACCAAGGCAAATCTCTGTCAATGGTTTTTAGTGCTTCCAACAACAATCCTTTGTAATGTAGGTTTACAAATTAGCCTTTAACAAACTCACGAATCATTGCGACAAACATACTCAAACTTCAACTAATGCACAGCATCATTTGAACAACAACAACCAAAATATGTAGGAAATTACAGAGCTCTGGGTTTAAGTCATAGATTGCAAAATAATACGTGGATTTCCTAATTGAAATGATATATGAAAAAAGCAGTCCTTTGCATATAAATTGGGGTCAAAAAATAACAATGTGGATGCTTAGAATAGATTTCCCTGTTTCTGTAAAATTCCGCTTTGTTTTAAGAGTAGCAATTGTTCATGGCGAGTTTTTACTGGCTGACCCCAAAGTTCCTATTCACAGCAACCACAATCGGGCACAAGATGGCATTATTGCGACATACACATGGAGATCGTCACAGAGGAATGTAACGATATTTTCGTGCCCAGGTAAACCTCATTTGGAAAATCTGCATAAACTGGAGTCAACTGTATGTATATTTAGTTATTTAAACATCATTCCATGATCTGCAAGTCATCTAGTTCAACAAGCTGAACCCTACTGACATTTAATTTTGTGATATTGATTATGTAGGGTTCAGGTGTTGAACCAAAATTTCCTATCGCAAATTTTTTGCCTCCCGACCTGGGTTACAGCAGGTGGATTTGCGCTCATAACAATGGATAACGCCTACCGCTTTGTACTCGTTTGGATAGAATACGTATTTGCCTACCTTCCTGGTCATTTATTTTCTCCGTCTAGCTCCTTTAATTTCCATAAACGGCAAAAGAAAAAAAAATCATCGCGGTCGATCTTCCAAAAAGGAACTCCACCGCCATTTTGAAATGTTACTATGGTAGCACGAGACTTCTTTGTAAATTCGGGATTGTAGACAGGAAGGGCGAAAACGGCTCATTCATTAGGCTGCCACATTATCTGCATTTAAATGTAAAATTGTAACTATCGGTATCAAGCATGATAATAGAAGGAACATACTGAAAAATGTAATTCACTGGATTTTTCATCTTCCAAACTGACTGGGTCGACTGAGCGAATTCAGTTTTTCCGACTCATCCTGAATTTAGAATAACTTCACGTGAGAGAATCAGGGTCATGCGAGAGTGTTCTAAAATGGCGGTGGATTTTGTGTTTGGAAGATCGTCCGCGATGATATTTTTTTCTTTTGCTGTTTATGGAAATGAAAGGATCTGGACAGAGAAAATAAATGGCCAGGGAAGTAGGCAAATATGTATTCTATCCAAAAGAAGCACAAAGCGGTAGGTATTATTGCTTTTTTATGAGCGTAAATCCACCCGCTCTTACCCAGGTTGGGAGGCGAAAGTTTTGCGATAGGAAATTTTGGTTCAACGGCTGAACCCTACATAATCAATATCACAAAATTAAATGTCAGTAAGGTTGAGCTTGTTGAACTACAAGTCATCAACGTAGGTACTCTATTTCTTTTAATTTTTCCAACAGTATTTTTATTTATTTTTCTTAGAAGCAGAAAAAAGCCATCTTTACGTCAACTGAGGCTAAATACTGTGGCATGAATATCCACTCTATAAAACTGGCTGCATGTCAGACATAGCTAGGTTTGCCTCTAATCCCTTCGAGGTGACAACCAGAACGCGCTACCGAGTGATAGGGGTTCAGTATAGTTAAATGATCCAAGACTGATTCTAATATTCTGAAATTAAAAACAAAATGTTGACGTGTTGTTGTTGTTGACGTCTCGGAAACTCAAGTCGATGCGCAACTGAGGCATCTCAACTGTTGAAAACAGAGTTCTACCACATCAAGATTAATTATACCTCAGCTCAATAACTACTATGAGGAGAGATCTGGGTGAATCTCTTATTATGTCTTCTCAAAAAGCTCTCTTCTTTTCGTCATAAAGTGAAACTTCACTTCAGATCGCCATTTTTGAAGTCTCGTTTCCCATCGTTTCCAACGAGAGAGTACTTGCGACTCGTGTAACACCGTAAATACTCCTCTGCTGGTGAGCGCATAGATATCACACACAATTTGGCGTAAAGTGGTTACTAAAATTCACAGCTGAGACTAAAAATTGAAGGGTGGACATTATCCTAATGATTAGGTACATTTAACTGCATGTGTTTTGCATTTCATTCTTATATTAAGGGAATTTCTTCATTTATTTGTGTAAAATAGCCCCGAAGATGGATGCAATACCGTGACAGAGATTATTCTAATTCTCGGAAAATTTCCCGGTATTCACCGATGAAGTTTCTCTGGAAAGCTTCTCTGGAAACGAAACTCGTTTGACGCAGAAGTTCGTTCGCTGGCAACGAGTTTTGTCCAGTCTGAAGAAATATTGTGCAGGAAGATAAAGTAAATATTCCTCTAAACAAGTGAGTATGATACACAGAATTAAGTTCATATATGCAGACTCTAAATTAGATGCCAAAATGAAGTCAAATTTTGCGAATGTGTCGCTGTCAAGCATACAAATTCGATGTGCAAAGCAAGAGAGCATTTGGCGGATATAGCACATGCGATTCTTGATTTTTATAGCATCAGTGACAAGATACCCTTCAGTGTTAAGAGTAGATTTACAGTTAAACAAGACAAAAATCCGGGCAGGCATCATTTGACATCGTATGATTGATGGCCCAAAACAGTTGCCATGTTCACTGGATTGTCAGAGAAGGTTTACCAGATCATGTGATGAGATCATCAGATGAATGCAGTAAAGACATTAACCCCCCCCCCCCCATCCCTCACCCCACCCTGGACATACCCCCCCCCAACTTAATCTCCTCCCCCACAGATGCGCTAGCTCATAAAGGTGTTATTTTATATATGTCAGATTAATATATCAGAAATAAATAATCAGGAAACATTGCCATTCAAATGAAAACTGTCCTTAACTCTTTGCCTACGGAATAAATATCCACGTTTGGACGGAATAAATTTTGCAAAAGTATAAATTTCCGCATATGGTTATAATAATGGCTCTGATATTTTTCCATGAGTGTCGTTGATAGGGTAAACTATATATTTTTACAATCCTTGATGCTTTGGGATTTCAAATAAATAAAAACTGATGATGGAAACCATTCTTGAATTGTGTGTTGTTTTTTTTCAAGTCGGGAGAAAAAAAAAACATGCGCAACTTACGGAAGTTACGTCGCCCACACGGGATGGTGACGCCATGCTTGAAAAACCCCTTTCATTTGTTGCATTTCATGAGGCTATCTATTTATTTTTACGATCCTTGAGCGGCTTTGGTGATTCGTATAAATAAAATCTGATGATGGAAACCGTTGTTGAACTTGTATGTTGTCTAGTCAGGGGAAAACAAAAACACACCACAAGACGACCGCAGCCGCCATTTTTGGAGTTTCCCCACTGAATTGTCACATGACATGACGTAATTTGGAGATTCCCAATGTTATAAACTCTAAATCGAGGCTGAAAAGAATGTAGCCAGTGATTCATATATCACGGATGCGTTGATTGGTCAATTTTCGTTACCGAAGCCGAAACAACCAATCACAGGTGTGTTTAGATAAGGCTGTCAAGAAGCCGCCGACAGCGGCTTTCCGGCGCAAGATAAAGAAATGAGTTAATACCATTTTGTCTCTATTTCATTAGGATAGCAATATTTCATCCGATAAGTTGGTAAAATTTGATTTTCGTTTGATGACGATTTGAGTTAACTTAAGTTTAGGAAAGATTTGACTCAAATTGGGCAAGAGTTGGTTGAGAAAGATTTGGTTTGGGGACGAAATGGCCTGTATTCCACACCAACAACACACAAAACCATCCGCACTCATTTTACAAGCAGTTAAAACCATTATATTGACGGTCCAGAAGTAACTGCCCAAAAAATGACACCCATGAATCCATAAACCAGATATGAACACGATGAACTTTCACGCATTTGGCATAAGACTCCTGCTTTCACACAGCTATATCGGCTCAGCCTATTGTGATGTACATTGCACAACATTTGGGTTGACAACACCGTCATGATATCAAAATAAGCACATTACCCCTATCTTCAAGTAGGATAGCTCAATAAAGCGTATTCACCTAATTTCTGCCAGTTAAGCCGGTTCAAAACTTTTTTGCCATGTATTAAACATGAAGAGAGCTGTGACAAGTAGGCTACTTCTCGAAGTTCGGAGTTTTGTCCAGTCTGAAGAAATATTGTGCAGGAAGATAAAGTAAATATTCCTCTAAACAAGTGAGTATGATACACAGAATTAAGTTCATATATGCAGACTCTAAATTAGATGCCAAAATGAAGTCAAATTTTGCGAATGTGTCACTGTCAAGCATACAAATTCGATGTGCAAAGCAAGAGAGCATTTGGCGGATATAGCACATGCGATTCTTGATTTTTATAGCATCAGTGACAAGATACCCTTCAGTGTTAAGAGTAGATTTACAGTTAAACAAGACAAAAATCCGGGCAGGCATCATTTGACATCGTATGATTGATGGCCCAAAACAGTTGCCATGTTCACTGGATTGTCAGATGGATGTCAGAGAAGGTTTACCAGATCATGTGATGAGATCATCAGATGAATGCAGTAAAGACATTAACCCCCATCCCCCTCACCCCACCCTGGACATACCCCCCCCCAACTTAATCTCCTCCCCCACAGATGCGCTAGCTCATAAAGGTGTTATTTTATATATGTCAGATTAATATATCAGAAATAAATAATCAGGAAACATTGCCATTCAAATGAAAACTGTCCTTAACTCTTTGCCTACGGAATAAATATCCACGTTTGGACGGAATAAATTTTGCAAAAGTATAAATTTCCGCATATGGTTATAATAATGGCTCTGATATTTTTCCATGAGTGTCGTTGATAGGGTAAACTATATATTTTTACAATCCTTGATGCTTTGGGATTTCAAATAAATAAAAACTGATGATGGAAACCATTCTTGAATTGTGTGTTGTTTTTTTTCAAGTCGGGAGAAAAAAAAAACATGCGCAACTTACGGAAGTTACGTCGCCCACACGGGATGGTGACGCCATGCTTGAAAAACCCCTTTCATTTGTTGCATTTCATGAGGCTATCTATTTATTTTTACGATCCTTGAGCGGCTTTGGTGATTCGTATAAATAAAATCTGATGATGGAAACCGTTGTTGAACTTGTATGTTGTCTAGTCAGGGGAAAACAAAAACACACCACAAGACGACCGCAGCCGCCATTTTTGGAGTTTCCCCACTGAATTGTCACATGACATGACGTAATTTGGAGATTCCCAATGTTATAAACTCTAAATCGAGGCTGAAAAGAATGTAGCCAGTGATTCATATATCACGGATGCGTTGATTGGTCAATTTTCGTTACCGAAGCCGAAACAACCAATCACAGGTGTGTTTAGATAAGGCTGTCAAGAAGCCGCTGACAGCGGCTTTCCGGCGCAAGATAAAGAAATGAGTTAAAACCATTTTGTCTCTATTTCATTAGGATAGCAATATTTCATCCGATAAGTTGGTAAAATTTGATTTTCGTTTGATGACGATTTGAGTTAACTTAAGTTTAGGAAAGATTTGACTCAAATTGGGCAAGAGTTGGTTGAGAAAGATTTGGTTTGGGGACGAAATGGCCTGTATTCCACACCAACAACACACAAAACCATCCGCACTCATTTTACAAGCAGTTAAAACCATTATATTGACGGTCCAGAAGTAACTGCCCAAAAAATGACACCCATGAATCCATAAACCAGATATGAACACGATGAACTTTCACGCATTTGGCATGAGATTCCTACTTTCACACAGCTATATCGGCTCAGCCTATTGTGATGTACATTGCACAACATTTGGGTTGACAACACCATCATGATATCAAAATAAGCACATTACCCCTATCTTCAAGTAGGATAGCTCAATAAAGCGTATTCACCTAATTTCTGCCAGTTAAGCCGGTTCAAAACTTTTTTGCCATGTATTAAACATGAAGAGAGCTGTGACAAGTAGGCTACTTCTCGAAGTTCGGGGGTTGAAATTTTTAAAAAAACCTACCGGTCTCGGGTGACAGGTAAGAATGATTAATTTCTAACGGTCTCCTCCCAAAAGCCGCCTGCACACACTAACGATATGAAATACATGTAATAATGTTGCTTTTGTGTTTTGTAATGCTGCATAAATATGAGGAAAAACCCTTGGAGTACATGGAGGTCTGATTAGATTGATCTCTGTTGGCAAAAAGTAGGCCTACCTGTCGGAGACAAATGGACAGACCTGTGTTAATTTTGACCCCTGCAAAGGTGCCTGAAATCAAAGAGGCCTGAATGCCAGTGGCCAGATTTTTCGCAATTGTCGTAATTTATACCTGTACATTTTCAACCAATTTGAAAACTGACCGATCTGCTTCCAAGTTTTATTGAATGCTTATTTTTAAAATTAGTGAATTAGCTCTTGAACCATGTGAAATGGGAAATCACACTGGGAGGGGATTTTGCACTAAGAGTGATGTTTTTTGTTCACATGGTTTAAATCTCACATATAAAGGTCAAATACTTATAATAATATTCTCAGATTTTAGTTTCAGTGGTCATTAATTTGCTTACATCTTCATCTCGCTGTAGGATTTGAGACATGGGGGACAATTTGCTGTTTGGAGGAACTAACACGAAGAAGTTTGACATCCCGATCACTCATCTCGATTTCGGCTACGTCTCAAAATGTAACGACACGAAAGAGCTGGAGAAGATCTTAAAGGTTTTGAGGTAAGGCCATACCAAATTTATTTTTTATTTCACAGCCGG